>JAPDEH010000159.1:0-37362 GCA_027569075.1 Aspergillus asperescens | reverse complement strand
GACGCGATCGATGATTATTTCGTGGCATGGTGGATAATTAAAGTAAGGGTTTTGGTACGCGCTACAAAATATTGAAGGGGCGGGCGGATTACTGTGGGTGGGCGGATCACCTGATAAATACGTTAGTTAGTTCGCCGTTACTGTTAGTCAGCGCTTTCGGTCATACTCCGATATTTTGCCCGGCCCGTATCGTTTCGATTTCCTATTCCGGTTAGTCAAACAACCGCTTTAATGGCTGTCTTTAGGTCAGGATAGCCCCTAGATTTTCATATTCATGTGTTGAGTACTAGCCAATATGCTCGGAACGACCTCTGACAACAACTAACAACCTACGAGTTGAAATAGAGGCTGTTGTGCCGGATTTAAACAGCTACTGGATGATGAAGGATCTGGCCGAGACCGGGTGCTTGAGCGATTTTGACTAAACCTCGGCATGCCGATCCGCTCCGCTACGCATCCGTTCTCAAATCGCATCAGGGAATTCAATGGGCTACTGTGGAGCGCTACGAATCAGTGGGAATCGGTGATTCGGTGGTGTGAGGCTGAGGGCGATGTCGTGCTTGGGTGTGCTTCGGCGCCATTAAAGATTTCTGAAAGAAAAAAAAAAGAGTGCGGCCTCCCACATGGGCCGTAGAATTCTTCCTCTTTCCAGAGTGCAGTCCATGGAACAGATTTGGTCATGATTGACTCACACGACAATATGGACAAGTCCGGCTTCACGGACGAAAAAGTCCAGCCTGTGCCCGAGCTCAACGGCGGCGGCCGTGCTCCTCTGCAGCGACGCCTGCGGAATTACCAGGTCACCATGATCGGGTTCTCCAGTGGCATCGGTACCGGTCTGTTTGTGGGAACTGGCTCTGCCTATGCCAAAGCTGGTCCTGCTGGGTTATTACTGGCGTATATCATTGTTGGGGCTGTTTTGTGGTGTGTGATGCAGAGTATCGCCGAATTGGCGACGCTATTCCCAACCGCCGGATCGTTCCCTCACTGGGCGACTCGCTTTATCGACCCGGCTGTCGGATTCTCTCTCGCGATTTCATACGGATACTGCTACACGATCTCGACCGCGGCCGAAGCGTCGGCTGCCGCAGTCATTGTTTCATATTGGACGGATATCACGCCGGCGGTGGTGATCACCGTGGCACTAGGGCTCATCCTCGCTATCAATCTCATGAACGTGCGCTTCTATGGCGAAAGCGAAGTCTTCGGAGGTGCCGTCAAGATTCTCTGCTTCCTCGGTCTGGTCATTGTTTCCATTGTCATCACCGCCGGCGGTGGGCCGAAGGGCGAGTCTATCGGCTTCCAGTTCTGGAACAACCCTGGTCCATGGACAGACTTCAATGGCATCCCCGGACCAACAGGGCATTTTCTCGGCTTCCTATCGTGCTTTGTCAACGCCTCGTTTAGTTTCATCGGCGTCGAGTGCGTCGTTATCACCGCGTCCGAATCCGTAGACCCGCACCGTGCTATCCCCAAGGCCGCCCGCCGAGTCACCTACCGCATCGCCTTCTTCTACATCCTCGGTGCCCTTCTCATCGGCATCATCCTCGACCCGCGCACTTCAGCTCTGACCGAAGCTGATGCCAACGCGAAAAGCTCGCCCTTCGTCATTGCCATCACCAACGCCGGCATCAACGCGCTACCCTCGATCGTGAATGCCTGCATTCTCATCGCCGCCTGGTCCGCCGGAAACTCCTACTGCTGGGTTGGATCCCGTATGATCGTCGCCATGACCACGGACCACCAGCTCCCCCAGTTCTTCGCAAAGGTCAACAAGAAGGGTGTGCCATACATCGCCGTCATCACCGCCTGGCTTTTCGGACCATTGGCGTACCTGAGCTGTGGCTCAGGCGGTGCCTCCCAGGCTTTTACCTGGCTTGTTAACTTGAGCACTGTTGCTGGGTTGATTGCCTGGGCTACGCTCTGCTTCTGCTATATCCGGTTCCATGCCGCTATGAAAAAGCAGGGCATCGACAGAGATACCCTGCCCTGGATGGCACCTCTTCAACCTTATGCCGCTTGGGTGGGCTTCATCGGTTCGACTATCATCACTTTGATTGCTGGATTCCCTGTCTTCTTGAAGGGGAATTGGAATGCTTCAGACTTTGTTGCGTCCTATATTGGTATTCCTATCTTCATTGTGCCCATTATTGGATGGAAGCTCTGGCATCACACTAAGGTTAGTCTATCTCTATCTCAGCGTTTCTTAGGGTTGTCTGCTAACATGATATGTTGATTTAGTTGCAACGTGCCGCCACTATTGACTTATGGTCAGGCCGTCTGCTGGATGGCGAAATCATGCCAGTTAAAAACCCACACAACACTGTCTGGAGAAAGTTTACTGACTGGCTCTTTTGAATGTACTTAATACCATTATTGCATAATTAGCAGCACTTCACAACATTTATTCAATTTTCCACTTTTCACATTTGTAATCGAATTATTCTCTTGTATACAGACGGTTTCATGTGCTCTTGAAATACACCCCTGAGCTTCCTGATATCGTGGTGGGAAGCTTCGCAGCATCCACCAACAAGGAACCTGGAAAATTACTTAAGGATCCATGATGCATTCAGTGTTATATATGGCAAAAAAAAAAAAAAAAAAAATAGTATGCCCCGTCAGGCTCTCGCTCTGCGCCCTCCGCCTCCGTTGCCAGACAAACCGTCCAACCAGCCGCGGATAGCACTTCCAACCATCTCTGCCAGGCTTTTCGGGGCTTGACGTTGGCGCTGTCGTGGCACTCGGCGCTTTCTGCCGTTAGCATAATGTTTCTCCTGCTGGGGCTTACGCCTCGTCCTTGGCGCAACTTGCGTGATCTGGGGCTCGAGCTCGCGTAAAGAAGAAGTCTCCTGGTCTCGCTCGCCATGGTGCATTGTACTTGTAGCTGTAGCCCAGGCCGGTTCTCTTTCAATGATCTTCTGCCCCGCGAGGCCAACAACCCCAGTGATAGTGCTACTAGGCTCTTCAACAACAAAGACATGTGGGTAAAGGGATTCTCGCAGATATGACTCGTTCACACCAAGTTTCGCAGCATCAGCCATCGCCAGCTCCATGCGCTTGATGTACTCGCTTCGGATAGCACCCTCTCTCTTGTACTGACTGCTAAGGTACACGAGAGCCAGGACCTCTTTCAGCTTCGACTGCGACTGCGACTGCGACTGCGACTGTGACTGCGACTGTGACTGCAACTGTGACTGCGATTTTGACCTGACCAGCTCTAGCTCTTTCGCAGCAACACCGGTCTTCTTCCCCTCAAGTGCACCAACCGCCAACGGCTCAACCCGAATTGGCAACCAAACCTTATCATAGAGCTTCTTCGAAACGCCCTCGTTCCGATCCAGGGTTCGAATATCCTGGGGACTGACAGTAAACAAAATACCCTCCACAAAGGCCGGGTGCTGTTCTTTAGTTTTAGTTTCAGTTCTAGTTTCGGTAACCGGGGAGCGGACAATATTTGCAACGCCTCGCTCGTTGATTTGCCATCTGTATCCGTGAAGAATACCCTTCGCTATGATTCTGCTGCCGGGACAGCGGGATGCCATCTGGGCGAGGTGCATGTTGCTGCCGAAGGCGAAGTAGTAGTTTGGCTTTGGCTTTGGCTTTGCACGCTCGGTAGGGGTGGATGACGCCATACTAGTAAGTGATTTATTTTTGGTTATGGGATGTATGTGTATATGTATAATATGTAAAGCAACAAGGACCTGTGAGTTTCCTGGAGTGAGCCTCAAGTTAGGTTGGTAAGTTTTTGCCTCTTTCAGGATAACCACCTACCAAGTTGGTTGTTGTGGTTAGTTGGTTACTCTGTATACTGTGCTTAATCAGCTAGCGCTTACCCTCTTCCCCCCCACTTGCTGCCCAATTTCATTTAAAAGATAATCTACGAACAGTAGTATTCATGCCAAGTGTCACAAAAAAAAAGAAAAGAAAAAAAAATTAATTGACAAGAGAGGGACTCGAACCCTCGCCTCTTTCGAGACTGCAAGAACCCGGATAAATGCAGGTAAGTGAAATTAACACTTGAGTGCAGCTATGTCATTTATTAGCTAAATTCGTAACCGGGACGAAACATGAAAACTCACCGCCTTAGACCACTCGGCCATCTTGCCGTATGACAGGGGAAAAATCGGCTGGTTTGGGTAAACAGCATGGCGGGTGGGGAAAAAAATAAAGATAAAATATAAAAATAAAATAAGAATAAAAAAGAGAAAAGGAAAAGGAAAAAGGGAAAAAAGGAAAAGGAAAATAAAAGAAAAAAAAATTATTGACAAGAGAGGGACTCGAACCCTCGCCTCTTTCGAGACTGCAAGAACCCGGATATTTGCAGGTAAGTGAAATTCAACACTTGAGTGCAGCTATGTCATTTATTAGCTAAATTCGGCAAGAAGACGAAACAGGAACACTCACCGCCTTAGACCACTCGGCCATCTTGCCATTTGACGAAAAAGTAACCACAAACTTAGACTGTTATCTCAAGAGATATTGCCTGCTACAGATAAATGTGATTTTTTTTTTTTTGGTGGTACCTTGGATTATAACTTGCAAAAAATTGTCAAATAAACATGCATATAAGGCTGATTGCCTATTCGAAACCCCTTTTGATCCCTGGTATGGTTTTCTACTTGTCTGGGTGAGATTGCGTTGGAGCGTTGTAAATTAACCGATTTAGGATACATGGATATGTATTATATATATATATATCCGTATAACTGCAAGAAAATACCTATTCAACTGCGCCCACTAGTGCTCATCACCTCAAGTCCCATGGTATTATGCATACTCATGAAACCAACGGTGGTAAGTAGTGGTCGGTAGCGCTTAGTGTGAGTAGGTAAACGGGATGTATATATTTGTTTTTGTTATTTTTGAATGTGCTGGAAAACCCCACCCCAACTAAGACAGTAGACTATATAGACTAGACTCCATTAAACAACCCTACCGCACACCTTCCGCTTCCTTCTGCCCCATAGACGAAGTATCATACCCCCTCTCCTCAAGATACCGACGGAACTTAATATCCTCATCAGTAATAGTATCCTGTCCAATATGCGGCAGACAGAAAATCGCCAGCGCCGCACTGAAGATACACAGAGAACTAGATACGAAGAACGGGTCCTGACCCCTTCGGATCTCATTCGGGGCATTGTCCTGGATAATAGGGAAGATGTATGTGCCGATAAAAGCGCCGATTTTGCCGATTGCTGCTGCGATCCCGTAGTACTGGCCACGAATGGATGTCGCGCTTGTTTTGGCGGCACATAGCCCGATGTTATCGCCGGGACCGAATTCACCGAGGGCGAGGAAGATTCTATATGGTTTGTTAGATTGTGATGGCTAACGCTAATGCTGGTGTTTTTATTTTTATTTTTATTTTTTTGACGTACCCGTAGACAACAACAAAGGCCGCGACGTTTTCAGGTGTGTTTAGGTATTTGTAGCAGCCGGACATGATGAAGCCAATGATGCCTTGAAGGCCTACGCCAATTGCCAGGGTCTTGCGCGGACCGAGCCAGTCGCTTGCAAAGGCACCGGCGACTGAACCGGGGATGTAAAAGAAATAGATCAGGGTGTTCCACCCGAAGCTCTTCCACAGGGGGTAGGAGTCGCCGAGGATAATGGAAAGCCAGGCGGAGGAGTAGGTGCTGAAGGAGTAGGCAGAAAAGTCGTAGACGAACCAGATGAGAGAAACGACGGCCTAACAGTCAACAATCAGCATCCACGCTCTCAAGACTCATGATGGCAAGATGGCAACTCACCAAGCGCTTCCAGTAGAACCTAAATTGTATTAGCCGGGTCTATGAATGATGAAGAATGCCGGGGACTCACTGCACAATGAGCCAAATAGGAAACTTGCGCATACGCTCGCGATTGAACTCCTCTGGCTCGTTTAACTTGATTCGGAGATTTAGTAAGCTGAGCGGGGGAATGACGCCCAGACCCAGGGCCACACGCCACACGGCTCGCAGGTGATTCTCAGTGAAGATTAAAACCAGGATCATAGGCACAAGCGCGGAGGCGACGAAGCCAATATCGATCTGGAGATTGGTAAACATGATGAACCAGCGATTGCGGTGACCCTTTTTCAATTCGCCGCTGCTCTCCGCTGCAGCCACCGACCCGGCGGGATACTCCCCTCCAATCCCAATTCCCAAGAAGAAGCGATAGGCGGCGAGCGCGGAGAAGAGACCGTAGGTGCTTCCATGATAGCCGTAGGAACCGGCGCAGAGAATGGCAAACAGGATGAGCACGAGCGTAGAGGTCAATAGAGCGCCTTTCCTGGACCAGTGGTCACTCAGGACACCAAAGAACAGCATTCCAACGACGGTGCCGGCAAATGCAATGGACGAGACGTTCTTGCTGGCGGACGAGTTGGTATAGGCATCGGCGTAGATAATGCCAAGCATGGTATTGACGGCGCCGATGACCTGAGAGGTCAGTTGGGTGAGCTGGAAGAAAATGGGAGGGAACAGTGTAAGGTACCCCGTTGAGATAGCCATCGGAAAAGAGACCGGCGCCGCATGCAATGGTCGGCCAACTGCGCTCCCAGCGGCTTTTGGGCAGGTTCTCGAGGGGCACTATTTCAGTGGAGGGAGGAGCCATGTCCTCGCCCACAGCGATCTTTTCCTCATTTTTGGCCATGATTGTGAGAATATCTGGCTCAAAAACGGGAGGGAAAGACGAAAGACAAAAGACGAAAAGAGGGGAAGAGAGAGAGACAGGGAGAGAGGGAGAGGAAATCGAAGGATCATGGCGTCGGCTGATCCGATCACGACTACTGCAAAATAAGCGGCATCGTGGCCTTGTTCCAGGCAAATCCTGCAATCTGTCTCATACTAAGTAGATAGCACATGTCTAGCCTCTTGGAACTCATTGGAGGACACGATCGGATTGAAATATCCGAAACAGGGCGATAGATCATACCCAGTCTGCCAGCCAAGAAGACACATGAAGCTTATCAAAGCTTGTAATTTGCCAAGAGCGTCATCTTGAACTTGGCAGTCTACCTGCTCTCTGTTGTTGATTTGTTTGTTCCCAGGTATCCCGTACCTCGGTAGCGCATATCGGCCATCTCCAGTACTCCAGACCCCGGCTTTTATCGCATATCCAACCATCATTCTGAGATCAGGGTTTGAACTGAGAGCTGCAAAATCCTGACCACTACCGAGCGACCGATCGGCAGACTGATAAGCGACAGCGCACAGAATACTGGGTAATAGAATATGGCTGACAATGCTAGAAATAAAAAAAACCAAGGTAATTACCCCGGTTTCTTGTTCGACGATGGCTACAATGCTCACGCACTCAGTGCTCGGGGACAAACCCATGCTCTTCGACCCATACCGATCCAAATGGATTAGGTGCACCTACCAGCGAATAGATGCTGGAACAAACCCGGTTGTCTTACATTGTTGGTGGGGAACTGTCGCAGAGAAAGAGAACGATGAACTGTCCACCGACGAAGATATCATCTAATAATTTTACTTTATAATTATGAATTTAGCCTAGCCCTAACTGCGGAAGAAAATGCCCGACGGATCATTCAGAGCCATGGACTTGACTTGGATAATCATTGCAATTAATACCTCGAGAGCTGAATTCTCTGTTCAAACAGCTATCTATGCGCGGGGATAGATGGGGGAATGGCTGACCCTGGATATTCACCGTGATAAGCTAACCTAGACGCCGACTCCTCCTGTGGCTCTTCCGGCTCTTTTATGGTTCCGTTGATATTTCATATTCCTCCAGAACCCACCACGATACCCACCCATTACGTATCGCGCCTGGCTCTCCAATCAATTTTGATATATTCCCTTGACAAGAGCAGTGAGTAAACAGGCAGATGCAAATACGGGCTTGCCATAAACTCCTTAACAAGCCCCAGACAAAACCTGGCATCAATATCTTGATCGTTAGTCCCCATACTGGAAGAACCGCGGATGGGCAATATATATGTCCAGGCTGGCATGGGGAAGCGCAAGGTTGAGTTTACCGTCTTGGAGGTGTGCGAGAGGATATTACGGTTAGTGGAAGCTTTCGGTATGGGCCTGGGGACTTGGGGGAGGTTGGGAGTGAGATTGTTGGAGATTGTTACGGCTGTTTTTCCATTTGAGAGGGCAACTGAGACGTGGGAGATGGCGAAGAGGGGGAAGGGGGTGAAGACGGTTATTGAGGGGTCAAAGGCGGAGATGAGAAGGGTGGCTGAGAGGAGGAGGAGGAGGTTAGGGCGATGAGGGATGTAGAGATAAACCGCATGATTGTAGATCTTTGTCTTGGAGGTTCTTTGACTTGGAGTTGGATGGGAGAAGACCGTCTATGTATACCTTAGGTTTCTTCATGGATACCTTGAACAGAATAAGTTTCCAGCCTCACACGGAGATTCGTAGTGAAGAATTAGTTGCCGTCCTCTGTATACCGGTTCTTCAGGTATGCAGGGCAGCATTGGCATAAGCCCCAAGGCGCAGGGCGCAGCAACCACCTAGATGGGGATGCCAAGTCCGGGGATCTGTATCTTACCCTCATCGTGTGCTGTTCCTCCGCCGACTGTTTCGAAAGATCTTCACTGTACTAGTCGATTGGCCCCATGTCAGTGTGAGAACTAGTAATATGGGCGAAGATCCCGTATGTGTTATTAGTGAAGATTCAGCAAGGAGTAGGGTTAAATTCTAGTAACTAGGTTCTATATTATTGATTTATTATTTACTGGTTCTAGTACTTGCTGAGAGCATGAATAATATACTTTTAGTAGCGGAAACAAGAACCGTGGACCCCCCTGTACTTTCGTAGACTTCATCCCATACTCAACAACCAACCAGCTACCTAGTTACCTACTACTAGTCAAACACCAAAATGACCTCCTCCCTCCCAGACCGTGACGCCCTCACAAGCCGTCAAGTCCCCTCTATGATTCTCAGCGACGGCACCGCCTCATCCAAAACCGGCCCCCCAGCACAACCCTCAACCACCTCAGGCCCATCCACAGCCGCAAAAACCCGCTTCACCATAACCGGCAACGCAATCATCACCGGTGGTGCCGGAACCCTCGGCCTAACTGCCTGCACGACCCTTCTCGAGCACGGCCTCACCGGCCTCCTAATCCTCGACACAAACCCAGAAATCTCTCAAGAAATCAACTCCCTCAGGACCAAATTCCCCACAGCAAAGATCCTCACCGCAAAGGCCGACATCACCGATGACGACGCCATCAAAACAGCCTTTGCTTCAGCGGCTAAGTCCCTCGGCTCAATCGATATCCTCTGCTGTTTTGCAGGGATAGTCGGGTGCGCTGACGCGCTGACCATGCCCGCGGCACAATTCCGTCAGGTTCTCGACGTGAATACCACGGGGACCTTTACCTGCGCGCAGGCAGCTGCGAGGCATATGGTTGAGCAGGGTACGGGCGGGGCGATTACGTTGATTGCATCGATTTCCGGGCATCGGGTTAACTTCCCGCAGCCGCAGGTGGCATATAATGTGTCGAAGACGGGGCTTTTGATGATGAAGAGTTGCTTGGCGGCCGAGTGGGCGAGGTATGGGATTCGGACGAATAGTATTAGTCCCGGGTATATGGATACGATCCTGAATGAGGGGGATGGGTTGCTTGGGCATCGGAGGGTTTGGGCGGAGAGGAATCCGTTTGGGAGGATGGGGGTTCCGCGGGAGGTTATGGGGGCTTTGGTGTTGTTGTGTAGTCGGGAGGGTGGGGGGTATATTAATGGGGCGGATATTGTTGTTGATGGGGGTGGGATTGTGTTTTAGTTATGATGTTTTATAGTAAGTTATAAGTATAAGTATAAGTACAGTACAGTAGTATACGGTGGTGTTGTTATGCTTCTTCATGGTTGGCTATAAGAATCAGAGAAATTAACCGACCTCTACTTCGGATAATTAGACATCATGACTACTTACTATCACTTCAGGATAAATTCAGCTACTCCAATCTCATACCCCGCCTCCCCCACCTCTCTATGCTCTCCATTAAATACCCCTCACCGTCCACAATTCCCAAACTCCCTCAAACACACAACCCAAACCAAAGAATCTCACCATGTCCATGACGACAGAAAACAGCGCCGTCGCCCGGGACGGCTTCCCGCGGCCCTTCCCCAACACACCCTCCAATGTTCTCGACCAATTCAAAATGGCCGGCAAGGTTGTCACCATCACCGGCGCGGCAGATGGAATTGGCTATGCGGTGGCCGAGGCCATGGCCGAGGCTGGGGCGGCCGTTGCCCTGTGGTATAATTCGTGAGTTGCACCGACTTCAAAAACAAACCAAAACAAAACAGAGTAAAAAAAAAACATGTAATCTTGCTAATTGGGGTTTAGCAATGACGTTGCTGTCGCAAAGGCAGAGAGCCTAGCAAAAGAACACGGCGTCAAGGCTGTTTCGTATAAGGTTGACGGTTTGTACAAACTACAGGCTTGAGAAGCGAGTAGATGTAGATACCCCAGCTAATGCAGATTTGATCTGGCAGTATCAAACCCCGAAGCAGTGCAGAAGACCATTTCCGACGTCGTGAAGGATTTTGGACGCATTGACGTCTTCATTGCTAATGCCGGTATGTCCCC
The DNA here is from genome assembly GCA_027569075.1 of Aspergillus asperescens. Taxonomy (NCBI): domain Eukaryota; kingdom Fungi; phylum Ascomycota; class Eurotiomycetes; order Eurotiales; family Aspergillaceae; genus Aspergillus; species Aspergillus asperescens. The sequence continues at coordinate 26,793 of JAPDEH010000159.1, read as the reverse complement.
CTTCATCTCTTACAGTACAAATACTCCAAACCAGAGTAGTGAGGTAATATATACATCCAGGAATGGCCATCTCCAAACCCATCCTCGAACAAACCCTCCCCGAATACAAAGCCCAACTCTCCGTCAACGTCGACGGCGTCGTCTACTGCGCCAAATACGCCGGCGAAGTCTTCGCCCGCCAGAACAGCGGAAACCTAATCATCACCTCCAGCATGAGCGGCCACATCGTGAACGTCCCCACCGACCAGCCCATCTACAACGCGACCAAGGCCTTCGTGACACACTTTGGGAAGTCACTCGCCCGCGAGTGGAGGGAGTTTGCCCGCGTCAATATTGTTTCGCCGGGGTTCTTTGATACTAAGATGGGGGCGGGTCCGGCGGAGGTGAATGAGGCTTATCGCATGGCGGTGTTGGGGAGACAGGGACATACGAAGGAGATTAAAGGGCTCTATCTTTATCTGGCGAGTGATGCGAGTAGTTATATGACGGGGAGTGATGTTTTGATTGATGGGGGGTATGTTCTTCCTTGATCTGGTACTTGAAGCCGGGCGGGGCTCTAGAGGATAACGTATAACGGCTGTAAGTATAAGCAGTTAGTATAAGCAATCACTAGATCGGTAGATCTCGTATCTTCCAAAGTATAAGTAATCTGATTAATGAACCCCTCCCCTTATGTCGCGATCGCAGTGCATATTACGCCATTGCGGACGAATTTGTAATCCGCTTGAACCTGCGTGATACTCAGTTACTTATAACTCGATCCGTCCCTCCTCAGAACAATGACTCTCATCTATCAAATCAATCACAGTAAAGAAACAAAGACAGAATCAAAATGCCAGACAAACAACTCCACCTCACAGCCTTCATGCGCCCAGTAAGCCTCCACACCGGAGCATGGCGCTACCCAAACTCCTACCCAGACGCCAACTTCAACCTCACGCACCTAAAGTCCTTCATCCAGAAGCTCGAAGCCGCCAAATTCGACGCCTTCTTCATGGCTGACCACCTCGCTGTGCTAAACATGCCCCTGGAAGCCCTCAAGCGCAGCCACACAGTAACCTCCTTCGAACCATTCACGCTCCTCTCGGCGCTCTCAGTGGTCACCGAGAAGATCGGCCTCGCAGCAACCGCCTCAACAACATACGATGAACCGTACCATATCGCGCGGCGGTTCGCGTCACTAGACCATCTAAGCAACGGCCGCGCGGCATGGAATATCGTCACAACGGGCAACCCGGAGTCATCGAAGAACTTTGGTTTCGACGAACACCTGCAGCATAGCGAGCGGTATAAGCGGGCAAGGGAATTCTATGACGTTGTCACAGGGCTATGGGATAGTTTTGCCGACGATGCATTCATCCGGGACCGCGAGAGCGGGGTGTACTTTGACCCGGAGAAACTGCATGTGCTTGATCATAAGGGGGATGATTTGAAGGTACGGGGCCCCCTGAACATTGCGCGACCCGTGCAGGGTTGGCCGGTTATTGTGCAGGCTGGACAGAGTGAGCCGGGCAGGCAGTTGGCTGCTGAGACTGCGGAGGCGGTGTTTTGTTCGCCGCGGGACTTGGAGGCCGCGAAGGCGTTGTATGCGGATATTAAGGGGCGGGCCGTGGCGGCTGGGAGGGAGAAGGAGCATTTGAAGATTCTCCCTGCGGCGTTTATTGTTGTTGGGGAGACTGTTGACGAGGCGAGGGAGAAGCGGCTTGCCGTGGACAGTTTGGTGCACTATGATAGTAGCATTGCTAGCTTGTCTGTTGGGCTTGGTGTGGATGCGTCTGTTTTTGACCCGGATGGCCCCCTTCCGACTGACCTCCCTGAGACGAATGCGAGCCATACTAGCCGTGCTGGGGTGGTGAAGCTGGCGGCGGATGAGAAGCTGACTGTTCGCCAATTGGCGCAAAGACTCGGCGGGTATGGTGGGCTTGCATTTGTGGGGACTCCGGAGACAATTGCGGACGAGATGGAGACATGGCTGCGGGAGGAGGCTGCGGATGGCTTCACGGTTGTCTTTCCGTTTCTACCTCTGGGGTTGGACGATGTGACTGAGCGTGTTGTTCCGGAGTTGCAGCGTCGGGGGATCTTCCGGCAGGATTATTCGGGGACCACGCTGCGGGAGCATTTGGGACTGCCGCGGCCGGCAAACCAGTTCTTTGCTTGATTTCGTGTAAGGACCTTAATCTGATAGTAGCTAGGCTGGATGAGCATGAAATTTGGGCCAGATTTCCAGAATGATTGAGCGGGACGATAATGATACAGGGCATGAGTGATCATCTGACCATCTGGATTATTCTATACCACCCGACTGCGCAGAGTGGGTCAACCTTCCAATCAAGTTCACTTGAGTCGCTTCACCGTCCAGTAGCCTGCGCGGTGCTCGTGATGGCGTTCAGTAGATCCGTAGAAGCTCATGGCCAGCAACGTGACGAAATTGCCAGGGATTCCGTGGTCGAGTGGCACGTTTGTAGACCAAGTCGGCATGCCGATACCTCAATGCCGGACCTGCCCAACTCCTCCATCAAAGCCGTGCACATGCTCATCACCGAATCCGCCGTCAACTTCGGCCTCTGGATCGGCTTCACCTGGTTCGTCACCTTCCTCTTCCTCTCCGTCATCCTAATCACCTTCAGCGAAAAGTGCGGCTGGAGCGAAGGCATCTCAGGCCTCCCTTACATCTATCTCCCTCTGCATCGGCACAACAATCGGCTTCCTCACAAACTTCATCCAAATCCGCAAATACAAAGCCATCTCCAATGCTCGCGATTGGCGCATTGTCCCCGAATCCCACCTCTACGGCGCCATGTTCGGCGCCATCTGGCTCCCCATCGGCCTCTTCATCTACCCCTTCACCCAATACGGCTACCTCCACTGGATCGGCCCGACAATCGCTCTGGACCCCACCGCCGTCGGGATCTTCTACATCTTTGAATCAACCTACAGTTTCACCTCTGATTGCTATGGCGAGAACTCGTCGTCGGCGATTGCGGGCCAGGGTCTGATGAGGAATACGCTTGGTACGGTGCCGCCGCTGTTTGCGTCGCAGTTTTTCCATAATGTTGGGAGTCAGTATTTTGGCGATTGCCGCGACGGTGTTGGCTTTGATTCCGTTTGCTTTCTTTAAGTGGGGACCGAAGATTCGGGCACGATCGAAGCTGGTGGAGTCGCAGAAGGGTGGGTACGAGCAGAAGAGGAAGACAAAGTTGTATCTGTATAGATAGATGCGATGCGATGTGATGGGTTCCGTGTGTTGGACGATGGTGATGATGATGATGATGATGTCTGTCTGTCTGTTTGGTGTTCTTTTCTTTATTTTCACTGACAGTCTATATTTGCATCATGGGGGAGTTAGAAGGTGTTGCATCTGTATCCAGAACTAAACTTGCATTCTCATGATAATAAACATACTACAAATATAAATATACCTTACTAGAAAGATCCACCTCCGAAAACATTCAACTCAAAGGTCGCCAACTCAATTCCCTTCGCTGTTTCATCCAAGGAGCCGTTTCCAGCGCATTCGCCTGAATTTCCCAAACCTTCCTCCCCTGCTTCATCAACTTCGGCCCAAACTCTTGCAGGACCTCCTCCACCCCCGGGCTAATCTGATTAACAGCTTCCAAATACGCCTCATCCTCCATCTCCACCTTAAACGTCGCAAGCATCCACAACCTTTTCCACCACTCAACGACCCTCGCCGCTTCTTCACTATCAGCCCTAATATCCGTCGCAATCATGTAAAACGAAGACCGCGTCGCATGGGACTTCTTCGGCTTATAAAGGCTCACCGAGGCAAACTTGTCGAACGCATGTAGCAGCTTCACGGTATCAGGAGCCTCGAGCTTGTGAAGAAGAACGATCATCGTCCCGCCTGGCTTGAGGTGGTTGAGTGACAGAATCAGTTGTGTTAGGGTTAGTCTGGTTGCTTCTCCTCGTTCGCGATGTTGGGATCTTTTATGGATATCAGGTCTGAGAACTTGGCCGTCACAGATTGCGAGATTGAAACGTTCGTCTGGGTTGAAGTGACGGGTGAGGATGAATTCAGACACCTCTGGGTGATTGGGTGGGATCGCTTCCGGTGGGATCCCTATATCCGCTACGAGCATCGTTATATCGAGGAAGTGCGCGGTGATGTTAGGGCATTTGTCGAGAGGAATGACAACGTTATGGCCCCCTTTGCTTGGGGGTAGACTGAATGCCAGCGCTTGGGCTCCGGGGTTGAGCTCTAGTGCTGTTTCAAGGAACCCCCCTGGGGCCATGCACAGGTCAAGGATGGAGTGTTGGTCGGGGCTCGAGCTCCTGATGTGGAAGGCCTTTTTGCGCGGGTGCTGGTCAATTTCCTTGGCTATCTTCTGCATCATTTTATGGAAATGTTTGGCTGTTTTTGCATCGGCATGGTCGGCGGTGCGACGCTGCTTTTCGAAATACCGGTCACCTTGTACATTTTCCCAACCCTGTTTGTTTGGATGTCATCAGCGAGAGAGGAGTGGGGTGCAGTGTAGTAATGGTTCTCACCACTGAGCGCAGCTTAGACAGGCGCTGGAATTCAGGGACTTGCTTGAGCAGGTACTGGATTATGATGGCTGTGGATCGCTGCGTGCAACCATTTGGTCTGGATGCAGTATCAACACCATCGCCCACGGAATCTGTCTGGTTCTCTTTCTGCATTGTTGCTCAGGGATGAGAAGGCCCCGGTGATGTCCAGATTTTCAACTAGTTGTTATAAGAGTGTAATGATAAATGAGGGAGGAAGAAAGCGCTTAGAGTAACCCCAGTGCCACAGCGAGACAGCCTCGTCCATAGACGCTGAGCGCCAACTTCCCCTCACAGCCTCACTGACTTGGCCACTGCCTCCCTGCCACGTATAATCTCTCTGTTGGTCTTCGTTACGATGGGAATATTCGAATAGCGTTCACTTCAGGTCAGCCCAGTCCCCTGTCTTTGTGCCCATCCCGATTCGTTCCACTCCTTTGCAAAGACTGTTCGAGTAACATCCAGAATGATTACCAAGTCAGGACTGTTACTATGCCTCCAAGGTCTAGATAGTTAGATCTCGATGAGTTGTACTAAAGTAAAGAGTATGTATTTATATAACAGCTATCTATCGTCTATCGATTATCTCACAGAATCTACTGCTTAGCAGACATATCTAGCAAACTAAGTATAGCTCTAGTTTCGTAGGAGTCTCTTCCAGGCCAGGCAGGTATACAGACCTGCAAGGCTTGCAGGATATCTACTATGTTCCGGTTAACTCACCTCCTCGACCTTCTCCCCCCAAGAGCCCTCTTCACCACAGCACCAGGTCCAAAATCCGGCTTCCCACCAAGCGATCCAAGCACATCGCCAACATAATTGCGAGCCCTAACCCCACGCCCAAACTGCTCCCAATTGCCCAAAATTCCCTCTACAACCTTACTCCCAGCGCGATACAGATTCTCCACGGCAGGCTCAAACGCCCCCTGCTCCTCCCCCGTAAACAGATTCTCCATCGGCGACTCGCCCAAATACGGCCTCTCAAAGTCCGACGCCGTCCGCATGATGATGATGCGCGAGAAATCAACAAGCCCACCCACCGCGCCCCGAAGCAACGCTTCAAGAGTGGCGTTGTCTTCTTGCTGCGAGGTGCAGTACACACCCTTCCCATTCGTCCATGTCTTCGTCGTATTCGAGAATGCTTCCCCGAGAAGACGGCCAGAGAAGTAGACATCGCTAGTTGCCGTATCACATTCTATCACGGTTGGATCCTTCGTCGCGGCATCATAAATCCCACTTCCACCAGAGACATACAGGGCGCGATATTTCCTCGCCGCGTCGGAATCCGCCAACTCAGCCTTCTTCGCGAACGACGCTGCTATCGAGCGCAAATCCGAGTTCAACTCGAACACCTCCGTCCCATAGACCGACGCCGGGAACTGGCCTACCTCCTGGATGGATTTTGAGCCTTGCGGGAGATACCCCGTCGACATATTTGCGGGGATCTCGCGCGCGTCAAATTCATGCTGGAGGGCGACTTGGACTGCGAAGCGCGCGAAGGTGACGGAGCCGGTTGGGCCGATTTCCGGGTTGATGCCTGCGATGCCGGCGAGGAGGAAGTAGGTGGATGTTAGGTTGAAGTGGGTGGAGAAGACGAGGGCCGAGAGGGTTGTTGCGGCGTTGATTTCGCCCTCGCCGGTTATGAGTTGGCAGACGGTGTAGTTGGCTGTGCAGTGGATGTTGGGGAATAAGGGGGAGAGGCCCGGGAGGGAGATGTTGTGGGCTAGGAGGTTGAATTCGGGGATGTTGTGCCAGATTTCGGCTTCGGGGGTGAACTGGAGGATTGGTTAATGGGTGGGGTTTATTGATTTAGTCTATGAGGATGTTCATTGACGGACCATTGATACGATGAACACTTTGGGAGTGATTTTGGGATGTTGGTATGCATTGGGTGATGTTGATGTTGATGTTAATGCCCCCATGCCTGAAGGCATCGAGGTGAGGAACAGCAAACCCGCGAGAATGGAATTGAAGAACTGCATGTCGGCGCAATGTTCAGATCTCAGATGTGGAAAACTGTGCGACTTTAAATATCCATCACCCTTTCGAATAAATTTATTCCTTGGTTATCTCCTCCGCCGATCATCACAGTCACACCCACTGGCAGAACAAGATTTGCATAGATAACCCCCCCATGGCGCGATAACCATGCATCGAAATTAAAAGCAAAACACCATCTTGTAAATAAATGCTTACAGCCCTTTCCTAGCATGCTTCTTCTTCGCCTCCCGATTCCCAAACGGAAACCCAGCTGTGCGCTTATCCACCCCCGTCCGTCGACTGATCCTGCCATGACTACTCGCAAACAACACACACCACAACCCCACCGCCGCAGCTGTCGAGTATCCTACAATCGCAATCAAAAACACGCCCTTGGCGCTACTTACATACCGCGTATATGCATAGAACGCGGACGTAGCATGATACGCCGACGTAACGATCAGTGTTGGGACGGCGTAGGGCGCCTTGGGATCGGACTCGGACTTCGGGTCTTCAGTTGAAAAGGGGTCCAAGAGGCCCGAGGTTAATGGGATTGAGCCGGTGAGCATTATGGTGAGGGCTGCGATCGTGAGGAGGCTGAAGCCGAGGCAGCGGGCGAAGTAGACTTCGACGGCTGGGGGGAGAGTATGTTAGTCGGGTACGACGCGAGGGGGATTGACAGAGACGTACGAGTGGCAGGACGGATCTCATCGAGCAGTATTGCTGAGATTCCTTGCGGGACTGAGATTAGGGCGGCGCTTTGTAGGCCGAGCCATGCTGCTGAGGAGTAGGTGTAAGCGTAGAAGACCTGGGTTGTTAGTTTGAGGGTCGTAAGTTGGGGGATTTGAAGGTCGCATACATCCATGATTGTGATTCTCACGTTGTGGATAGCTTTGGAATAGCTTTGGAATGTTGGTAAGGAGTACAAGGGAGCTTGGGTGGAAACTTGCGGCTTTGTTGGTGATGTCACCAACTGGTGGGACCTGACCATGCAGGGCAGCAGCACAACTATCTTTGTAAATGTAGGAGGTGCGTGAGGATTGGAAGGCATGCGAGGTACATTATAGTTAAATACTGTTCTTTTCACTATTTCATTTCGCGTAATGTGTAGTCCAACGCCAAAACACCAGAAAATGACGATGTAGAGCCATGCATGCAGTATGTGCTACCGGTTAACATTGCTCTTGTGCAGGTAGCGCGCAAAACTAAAATCCTGATCAGACGGCCCGGAATTCGAGTCTGCCAATGCACTTTGATACCGCTCGCTGAGCCCTTCGTCATCACCGGCCAGAGGTGCATCCTCGTCATCACTATCGTCCGATTCCAGATCGTACGCCCTCCCTACTGCTGCAGCCTTTTCTTCAGCTTCTTCCTCCGCTTCACTGACAGTCTCGGGTTCGTCTTTAGCTTGACGAGAGCTAGACACATTCATATCCTTCATCAGCTTTCCAAGTTCAACTTCTCGCTGCGTTGCCTGTGCTTCCTCGCGCTCCTTTTTCAAGCGCTCAAGCTCCGGTTTGTAGTCCTTCTCGAATTCCTTGCGTTTCTCCTCAACCGCTTCGAAAAACTCGTCAATGCCATCACCTGTCATCGCGCTGACCCCCACAACGTTGAGATGTCGGTAGAACTCCTCTAGCATGAGGCTCATACTGTTGAGAAGAGATCCCATATATCCGCTTCCAGAACCGAAACCCCCTGCCCCGCCTTCAGTTCCAAACTGGCCTGACTCCTCTTCCTCCCGAAGTGCCTGTTGGAATGCATCAAAGTCGGTCATCCATTCCTTGGCAAACTCGGCATCCTGAACATCCGTCTTGTTGAATACCAGGATCATCGGAAGCTTGGTCTTGTATAGAATACTGCAAGCATAAAGCATGTTGCTCATGAAGGTGCTGGTGGAGCTCGTGCGCGGGGTATCGATAATGTAGGCAATCACGGTAGGAAATGACGACGCCAATGTTTCAAGCAAGATGCTTCCAGATGCACTCCAGACGAAAACCTCGATCTGTCCCGGAGTATCGACGAGGAAATGTTTGATCGGCTTTGCAGCGGGGTTCTCGGGATTCGGGGCAGCGCGCTTCTCGAGTAGGGAAATGATCTGGTCGACCTTGGTTGCGTACAGATTTAAGGAAGTCAGGATACCCCCATTAGGCCCGAGATTATACTGCTTCATAACCTCTTTATAATTGATAGCATCGCGGATATCGATGTTGCTTTCGAAGGGGACAGAGTGGACTGCGGGGTCAAGATTCAGAACGTAGGGAGGCTGTTTCTTCGAATGGAGGTGGGAGTTGATTCTCTGCATGAAGGTTGTTTTTCCTGAGCCTGGTTTACAAGAAACAGTCAGTGTCGCAATTTCAAGAGTTGAGAGAGATCCATTGACGGACCTGCCATGCCAACACAGACAACCGCCACGGGAGTTGTCGTCATGATGAGATGAGAGCTAAATCTCTCGCTTCTGCTAAAAAAAACAAAGAAAACTATGAGACTCTCAGGTTATGAAGTACAGCTCTTCAGATAGAAAAATGTTTCTTAACTTCGGATGCTCATGGATAGAAATGTCTTGACTGCAAAAGGTGAGGGGAAATTGCCAGAAAGCGGTGAGAGAAAGGTCTCGACCATTTCTTTTCGACGTCATTGTTCTGCTTCTCATCCCTCAATTATCACAAAGCTAGATAAAAATGGCGCTAGAGGATTTCGAGAAATCCCTTGCGGAGGAGCGAGAACGAGAAAGCCGGCGGGAAAACAGCGACAGGGAGAAGCACCGTCACCGACATCACGACCGTGACAGAGACCACCGCCGAGATCGAGACCGCAGCAGGGAGCGTCGGCATCGACATCGCTCTCACCGTCACCATTCGCGATCCAGAGACAGGGGCACCGAGAGAAACAGCGAGTCGCGTAGGAACGACGACGATCACCGACATAAACGCTCACGGCGTTCCTCCGATCATGGTGAGGATCGAGACCACCATAAACGTCGGCATCATGAAAGCCGAGACGAGGGTCAGTCCCCAGCTCCGGCCGCGGAAATAACGCAGGAAGGACCTACACCATTGAAGAGAGATGCGTGGATGGAAGCGCCGTCCGCCTTGGACATTGACTATGTACAGCGACGCGAGAAGGCACATCTTAAGGAGGAGTCTAGACCACGAATGCTACAAGCCGACTTCGAGCTTAAAATCCACAATAGGGAGTTGAACACCCACTTGCGCGACTTGAAAGAAGGAAAGTCGCTTGATGAGATTGAAAATGAGCCGACTGAACATGAGGTGAAATACACCTTTGGCGACACAGGTTCCGGCTGGAGAATGACCAAGCTCAAAGGCGTGTATAGAGAAGCGGAAGAAAGCGGACGATCTGCGGAGGAGGTTGCAATTGAACGCTTTGGGGATCTGCGCTCTTTTGATGATGCTCGCGAAGAAGAGGCTGAGTTAGATCGGCGTGAAACATATGGCGAAGGCTACGTTGGGAAAGAAAAACCCACCGGCGAACTATTCCGAGAGCGAAAGCAGGAAGAGAACGTGCATCGCGATCCACATGAGCATATTCGGAACCCTGAGGAGGAGTTCAGCGCCCGTGGGCAAGGAAAACCGATGGAGACAGAGGCACCCGCCCAAAATACACAGCATCTCGATCTCACAGCGCTGAACAAGCTCAAGGCACAACTTATGAGGGCGAAGCTGAAAGGTGCACCGGATGCCGCAGAGCTTGAGGAGCAATATAATGCCGCAGCAACCGCGATGGCTAACCAAAAGGAACCCGACGTGATGGTGCTCGGAGTTATGGAAAACAGGATGCTGGCTGGAAAAAGGAACGAAGTCAAAGCTGTGGAGACAAAACGGGGTATAGAACGAGGAAAGGTGGAAGAAAACGAGGACATGACAATCGAGGATATGGTCCAAGAGGAGCGCAGAAGTCGCGGCCAGTTTGGTGGGGAGGGACGACGTCTCGCGGAGAGGATTGCAAAGGACGGAAAGTTTGAAGTGAGTTCCCAAATTGCTGGAAATTTTGACCATGCGCTAACATTTCGCAGAACGATTTAGAGTATATGGATGACCATGCCTCAAAACTGGCCCGTCGAGTGCACCGATCGGAGATTGACCTCAAGAGTACCACGATCAATGAACTACAGAAGATGAATCGGATCCTAGACAATTGTCCACTCTGTCATCACGAGGATACAAACACGCCGCCTGTTGCCCCTATAGTATCCCTCGCCACGCGAGTCTACCTGTCTCTCCCCACAGAGCCCGAAATCAGTCCCGGAAGCGCCACGATTGTGCCAATCCAGCACCGAACCAACCTTCTAGAATGCGACGACGACGAATGGGAGGAAATACGCAACTTCATGAAGAGCCTCACCCGCATGTACCACGACCAAGGCCGCGATGTCATCTTCTACGAAAACGCCGCACAGCCCCACCGCAAGCGGCATGCGTCCATGGAAGCCGTCCCTCTCCCCTACAGCCTTGGGGAAACATCGCCCGCGTTCTTCAAAGAGGCCATCCTCTCCGCGGACGAGGAGTGGACGCAGCATCGCAAATTGATTGATACCCTAGCCAAGTCTAAGCAAGGCCTAGGTCGGAACGCCTTTCGACGCACCCTCGCCAAGGAAATGCCCTATTTCCACGTCTGGTTCCAACTGGATGGTGGTCTCGGCCATGTTGTCGAGGACGCAAATCGGTGGCCGAAGGGCGATCTTTTTGCGCGCGAGATCATTGGGGGGATGCTGGACGTGGGCCCGGAGGTGATCAAGCGTCAGGGACGTTGGACTCGGGGAGGAGACCGCCGAGTTGGCGGATTCCAGAGCCGGTGGAAGAAATTCGATTGGACCAGGATTCTTGTTGAGGCATAGCCCTGGAAGTATAGGACCTAATATTGTACATCACCATTACAGGGCCTACCCCGGCCAGCACTTCCGCGAGTATCTAAGTTTGGATGAAAACATTAGTATGGCTTGTGACAAAAGTACTGCTGAGCAAGGAACTCTGGATTGCATACCACTCTTTCCAGTTGAAAACTCCGAACCTCGATCATCATCTTCACATCCATTATCATCAATATCTTTTATCGAAACAGTTGTCCGGAAGAATATCAACACTACTTTCCTTTCTTCAATACTGATATCCTACATCCTCTACCAGGATCTTCAGCATCTCCCAGTAATATCACCGCTGATATCCAGTCAAGATGTGGACACCTCACACAGATACGAGAAGCTATCCGCTGAAGAACCTGAATCCCCCCAATCCCCGGCTTACTCGTCGCTGCCGCCACCAGCTCAGTTGAATCCCACGGCATACGAGCAGCCTCAACACATTTCGGGGTGTCTCCGCAATATTTTCAGTTGCTTCTGGCCGTCTGTGGTCATCGACAACCGGCAGTGGGTTCAGGACTACACCCAAGAAGAGGAACGCCGCGTGGCCATACTTCACCGTTTGCAACGTCTACAGCAGCTGGATCCGACCGAGGAGGATAAAGACAACCTGATGTTGGAGAAAGCACACCTGCAGGGTGAATACCACACCCATCTCCTGAATTTAGACCAGCTGCTGGAGAAGAAGCCTGGTGGTGGGGTAGCTGATGAACTTTATATGTCGCATGCTACCAAAGATGAGTAGGGGCGGTCTGCTGCCTGGTATGATCAAAGAGCCAAATGTGCAGAGCGTGGAGGATGCTGTGGGAGACGTTGTGGGTGCTGTGAGAGGCCGATTCGGGAATATCTTCTACCAGCTGGAGGACCAGGGGAAGAACGGAGAGAAGCAGGACTACACGGTCACTGTACTTCAGAGTGTGGCTGCTGCATCCGCCATTACGGATGTTATGTCTTGTACCTCACCTTTACCTTCCACCAACAGGTTTCCCCTCTGAGCTGTGTTTTGAGAACGTTCCCCTCAGCAACGCAAAGGACTGGGATTGAACTCTCGGAGGGAATTATCGCGAGAGTTGATTTGATATGTAGAGAAGAGGTGGGGCACGTGGGGTAGTAGTCTCCAACTCTCTCTCTCTCTCTTTCACTTTCACCTTCTTGCTTTCTCCGTCGCTTTCTCGCTTTTCTGTTCTCTCTTCTCTTTTCTTGTCTCTCCTTTTAGCATTTTTCCTTCCTAGGCTGTGCTGTTCTCTATCTCCATTTATCCACTCATCCAAACTAGTCCGTTGTGCTGCAGTTGACCCCGCATTCCCCCCATCGTCCTACAAGGTACCTCTATAGATCCATGCGATTGTGCTACCTTCTAACACAATATCCAGTCAGTGGATATACCAAATTCCACCACCAAAATGTCCAAGCCCAAAGTCCTCCTCCTCGGAAGCATCGTCCAGTCCGTGCCACATACAACAATCCCAGTGGAGCACCTACCCTATGCTAACACTGTCTATCCAGCGCCCACTCAACCTGGAACTCCCTAAGCTCCATCGCCGAAATAATCACTCCCACCGCCACAAACCGCGCAGGCTTTATTGCTGAATGCAAGTCCGGAAAGCTAGATGGCGCCGTCGTCGCATACCGCACCTTCGACTCCGTCTCAATCACAGGCATCTTCGATGACGAACTCGTGAATGCCCTACCTTCTTCGTTGACGTTTCTGGCTCATTGCGGTATGTCTTTTCCTCACCATAAATATGGTCTGCAAGAAAAAAAAAGAAAAACATTAACCACAGAAACTTGATAATGCAGGAGCCGGCTACGACCAAGTCGACCCCCATGCCTGCAGCGCCCGCACTCCCCCCATCCGCGTCTCCAATGTGCCCACAGCCGTCGATGACGCAACAGCTGATGTAAACATGTTCCTTATCATCGGGGCCCTCCGGAACTTCAACGCGGGCATGCACGCCCTCCGACAGGGTAAATGGCGCGGAACCCCCCTCCCACGGCTCGGCCACGACCCAGAGAACAAAGTGCTCGGAATCTTAGGTATGGGCGGGATAGGCCGCAACCTGAAGAAGAAGGCAGAAGCATTCGGGATGAGAGTCATCTACCACAACCGGCGCGAATTGAGCCCGGAGTTATCTGCGGGGGCGAAGTATGTTACTTTCGACGAGCTGTTGGCAACCAGTGATGTGATTAGTTTGAATTTGCCGTTGAATGTATGTTGTCCCCCCCCCCTTCTTCCCTTTTCCTGGTGTTTTGGGAGTTTTGGTATATGTGACTAATTAAGGGAGCAGAAACACACCCGCCATATCATAAGCACATCCGAATTCACGAAAATGAAAGACGGCGTCGTGATCGTCAACACCGCCCGCGGCGCAGTCATGGATGAGGAGGCTCTCGTTCAAGCCCTTGATAGCGGGAAAGTCTACTCCGCCGGGCTGGATGTCTTCGAGGAAGAGCCTAAAGTTCACCCCGGTCTTGCCCGGAATCCTAATGTCTTGCTTGTTCCGCATATGGGGACGTGGACTGTTGAGGTAGGAAATAAATCAAAGCTCGAAGCTCACCAGAGACAAATGAAGCTAATTAATTATTAAAGACACAAACTGGAATGGAGGAATGGGCGATTGAGAATGTGCGGTTGGCGCTGGAGACGGGGAAGCTGAAGAGTCCTGTACCGGAGCAGGCGGATATATAGATAGAGCTATTTACATGATTGAAAGTCCATTTATAGACATGTCCTCTCGTATATCAAGTTCCTTAGATGTATATAGAAATGGACCATTGGAACCCGACGTCGCCCATTTTGACACATCAACTGCAAAGTAGTAGATCAAACATATGTAAATAGAATTGAAGATTATATTCTAAAAGCAGCCGCAACGCCATCGTGCTATCATGTTCCCAGCTGCAGAAATGAAGGGGGCCAAAATAAACTCCTGAACAATGGACATCTTCCATAACGAAGAGGCCGAGATAAATGGGCAGATATGATGTCGAGAATGGGATATATAAACAAACTCCGCAGGCGAAAGGCACTAACAGAAAATCCAGGCAGAAGATAAAACGTAGTCGAGATGAAACGACCGCAACACACAGTAAGCCTGCCAGCACGCCAATTTTCTCATATTACAGGTAAGAAGATTCGTCAGCAATAGAATGAGAAATGTAAAGTGAGTGATACCCATTTCATTCTCGCGAAACAAACCAGGATCGGACGACCATGCCACATAGGCGTTTGATTACCTGTGTGGTGCCTTTTCCGCCGGCTTCTTGCTCGAGGAATTTCTGCGCGACGTATAGCTTGGCCCCAGCGTCTTTCTCGTTCGTGGTGATCGGCTGAGGGAAACTATGTGGAAAGTCCGCCCATCGTTGGCCTAGGTGGCGCGCAATTGCAATAGAGTAGGTGACGTCTCGGTTCTCGTACGTATCTAGAAGTGCGCGGCACCGACTCAGCGTATCGTCGATCTCTTTCGCCGCGCTGGCCTCGTTGTCATGGAGGGTGAGGAAGTGGCCAACTGCACTCCAGAAATCCAGCTGGCGTTGTGTCAGTTGATCCGGTAATGACGGCGGGTTGGCAGCCGGTTCCCGGGTCGGAAATTGTGCAAGAGGATTTGAGTTTAGGTGGTCGCCGGTGATCATCGCTTCAATCACGTCGAGCCTTTTGGATGCGGCTAAGAGATCATAATCTTGCTGATTCCCATTCGATACGTTCATCACATGGCGACATAGTGTAATGGTACTCCACACAACGGACGCTTCGAAGCTCTCCAGGCGCGCAAGGACGTTAGGATCACTTAGGTTCCCGTTGAATGCCTCAATCAATGCGGAATATTCGGCCATTAATTGAGCGTTCGCTAGTAGGTGACTCAAAGCCTTCTCCGAGAACCAGCGGGTCTCGAAAAACCGATCAATCGCGGGAGCGTATGTAGCAAGGAACACAGCTTGAATTTCCTCGAGACGATTAGGTGGAAGGGCAGTGATAGGATGAGGAGGTGGAGGTGGGATTCCTCGTAAGGCGAGAAGATCGCTAATGTGGACCTGTTTTACTAGAGTAGATGTCAGTAACAATTCGAAACAGCTTGAAGGTCAGAACATACACCGAAAGCTTGTCGGCTCCGAGTTTCCAGTTGTGGTGGTCGCAGGATTAACAGTCGGTTGCAAGCCCACATCAGCGACATTCTGGACGCTGGCCATGTCAGGCGAGTTATTTTGGTTGAGTGAAGGGTCAATGGACGGGTTGTAGTCGTAGCGTTCGGCAGACGTAGAGGGAGACTGCGAGGGGGCGAAGGGTTGAGATGAGGCCGGTACGTAGCCAGGAGGAGCAGCAGGGTAGGACGATTGAGCGGTGGAATTGGTGGAAGGGTCCTGGGGATTAACCACCAGCGACGGCTGGGGATTAGGAGCTGGCTGTATCACAGAGGGAGTCGGTTGCTTGAAGACTGGGTCGTAGCCTAAACATTCACGCTTGCTCTTGACGCAGTTGCGGCAGACGGGGTGTCCTTCGTCACACTGGCGGGGAGCATTACCTCGTCAGCGACGGTGTTGTTAAGGTAAAGCAACAATTCAAGAAACAAAGTGTCGGAAAATAAAATCAATGAGGGGGGCGACAGAGATAATAATAAGTGCGCGCGGAAAGGGCGGCGGAGGGAGTGTCAACAAGCGACAAGAAATGGCGGGGTTTGGTGGGCTGGACGCGAGCCGAAAGATTTTTGGCAACGCAAGCGAAGCAACACCACGCAACCTCCCAACCCCTCGCGCATTTAACACACGCCCTTTTCTCCTTCTCCGCGTTTTGAAATTTTCTGATGCAATGGGGTCTATGTAGGAATTGTTTACGTACCTTAATCCGTCGCTTGCGACATGTTAGACACCCGGTTTTCGTCCGACGCTTGACTTCCTTCTTGTGCCTGCTAGCCGATAACATCTTGTTTGCATCACCCTGGAGCTGATAGTGCATCTGGCCTCCTGAGTTCATCCCCATTTGCGACGGGTATCCCGCCATGTACTGGCTGACCGATGCCATCGGAGGCATTGGCGACCCAATGGGCGCTTGCGGGATGTGAGAGGGCTGCCCTTGAATAGAATGGTTGGTAAGAGGGGGAGAAGCGCTATGGTGGCTGTGATACATGTCGGGAGGCTGTTGCGACTGCTGATGCGGTTGATGGTGCATTTGTGCCGATGACTGTTGGGGGTGTTGCGTCGGCGCATTTTGATGAGGTGAATAATGATGTTGCTGAGGCTGCTGTTGCTCATATTGTTGGTGCTGTTGGCCAGGCAGCTGCGGATGTACACCATTTGAAGGTGTCGAGTTCTGAGGAACAGGAGTGGATGAAGGTTCATGATGCTCTGTAGTTTGATGGACCTGCCCCATTGTCAAATTTTCAGCTAGGCCATCGCCAGAGTCCTCATCGTCGAATCTGTCAAACGAGAAGTGCGCCTCGGTGTCATGTAAATCATCCATAGCCGGCATTGTGGTGTCCAAAGGCGGTAATGAGGTATCAATTGGCGGTAGCGCTGGTATCGTCGAGTCCATTGACGGTAGTGACGTATCTATAACTGGAAGGGATGTGTCGCTGGTTGGTAGAGATTTATCAATCGGGGGAAGTGAAATATCGATGGCCGGATGTGATGGTTCCTCCGTAGGGGGCTCTGTAGTAGCATTATCGCCCAACTCAGTAGCTGGCTGTGGCTGCTCGCCCGAAGGCTGAGTGTGCTGTATTGTATCGGCCATTAACCTTCCCAATTCTGTTCTGTGATGTGGTAAGAAGGGCGGAAATGCGACCTTTCTCGACCCGGTATTCGAGGTTCAAGGCGTGAACCAGTCGACGGGAAAAGCGTGCGATGCGTAGTCAAGAACAGTCCGTGTCCAACGAAGCTTCACACCGTTATATTGACTGTGCCGTCCAGTCCCTGCACTCTCAATTAAGCAATTAGTGGCATGATCCCAATATAACGTATGTGTAAATGGAAACAATGGTGAAAATATAACGTGATTCGTCGAGCAGAAAAGGCATAGAGAAGATTCCAAGTGTTGTTCCAGCTGGTGTCCATGTCCGGGTCGGAGAATTGCTCAAGAGGATCGTCGTCAAGTCAAGCAGCACGGTATTATAGGCGTATCAACCACAGTCCGTCCTCTGAGACTCGAATATGAGGAGTCCTAGACTCATAGGTCGTTCCATTTGAAATGGCTTTGAACGCGACCGTAAGAAACCTCTTCAACGCCGCAAAACACAAGATATTCTTTGCGCAGAATATTCCCCGACCATCTGCGGCAACTTCGGAAACTGTATGGTGAAAGATTCTTTTTTTGCTATCCACAGAAGGCTGACAAGCTGAATCCGCCAAAAAGAAGAACAAGGCGTGGGGGGGAAGGGTGTATCTTGATGTCGGGGAAGGGTCGGGGGGAAGAAAGAGGCCGTTCGAGGCTCTTTTACTCACCACGTACTGGTCAGATAAGCGAAAAGAAGCGAGCCGAATAACTATTCCACCAGAACTCAGTATTCGGCACCGAACACGCTCCGCACCGGGCAGGGAAGGAGAACGGGGGGTGTTGCGACGAAGGATGTTGCGCGATGCGAAGGAAAAGAGGAGGAGAACTTGAGGATTAAAAGATTGGAGCTTGTTCGGGTCCGCCGATGAAGAACAACAAAAACTAACAGTGGCAACTCCCTCACCACCAACGACTCTATACTCACCTCTATAGGCTATTACCAAGCAACACCTGCTTCGCCATCTAATTACGTTGCCATTGTTTCACCACCTAATTACTCACTTCTACGCTCGGGTCTGCAGGCTTGTTCCTGCTCGGTATTATCAGCCCATTTTCAGAATAAGATGCAGACTCGCCTATGGTCTGTTGACTATTTTTTTATGGCCTTTGGCTTGCGTTTCTTGAATACTACCCCCGTGCCAGCAGTCGAAGGTTCGTCTTCCTTAACTGGCGCCCCATCCCTCGGGTCTTCCTTCTTCTGGGGATTTTCTTCAGCAGTCGTACCCTCCCCAGTCCCTGAATCCTGAGTCTTTTTCACCTCCTTCGTAGACGCCAGTAACGCATCCAGATCCTCGTCCTCGTCCCTCGCACCAGGATACCGCCTTGTCGCTGACCCCCATCCCTTACTAGTAAACCGCTCGGCTTCCTGCTTCGCCTCTTCCTCCTCGTCGTCCAGATCGTGTTTCCGCTTCCGTACCCCAAGCGTAGGCACTTTCTCCTTCTCGTCTTCCCCCTCCGGTCGAACCACTGTCTCAGACACTGTCTGCCAATCCCCCGCCAACGCCATATCTCCCCGGTACTCGTCCGGAATCGCAACCCCCATCTCTGCAAGCTGAGTTATCTGCCTTTTCCGCTCCTCTGCCGAAACAACTCGCTGCGAACTAGGCGTGGGTGTAGACCCAGCGGACGATCCCTTCTTCCACGGCGGATTATCACCCGATGTCCCATTGCTAGAAATAGAGTGCCGTAACCGTTCGACCTCGTCCTTTGCGCGTTGTGAGTCTCGTTGCTGCCGTTCATTCTCGCGGTGGATTTCTCGTAGGAATCGCCTTAGGTTGCTTTGGTGTTTGCCTGTCGCTTCATGTTGGGTCTTTTCGAAGGCCGTGTCGCGAATGTAGATCTTGCATTGCTTGCACCAGAATTTTGGCTGGGTGGTGTTAGTTAGAAGGTCGACTTGAGGATTGTGATGGCTTGAGTGAGGCAGTCGGGGAGGTTAAACTTACTGCTGATTTCCAGTATTCTGCCATCGGTTATAGTGCTTTCTTTGTATATTAACCACCAAAAAAAGGGGAAATCAAAGGAAAGGCTTTATTGATAATCAAAAACTTCAAGTGTGGTTGAGTGCGCATTTGTTAGAAGTGTGTAGCAGAGCTCTGGTGTCGCCGCGCGCGTTGGATTCCCATTCCAGTTCCAGACGTTTGCCGCTTTAAACCGCAACAGTGTCGCAAACCCTACACAGAGTTGCTGCCGTTACATGTGGAGGTATCTATTTCTTTGTTTATCTAGATAGGATTTAAAATTAAGATAATACTTACTTGTCGAATCCCATATTTTCCATGTAATGATTCACAATCTCTCAGAAGGTGGACATATCCGACACTATAGATTCGAGCGGAGCCACCGGTTACTAGGCTAAATAGAGCAAACAATGTCGTTATTCATTACCTATTTACTAAACGCCCATATACAATCCCTAATCACAGACGAGAAGTAACCTCAACCCGAACCCTAGCCTCTACAAGATCTGGTTGAAACCAAAAGCCAATCTCCTTAGTTGATTCCACAAGCTCAACCTCTCGTTTCACGAATTTGGCATGGTCCCCAGAGTTCAGCTTATCCTCGCTCGTGTCATCATCACCTTCTTCTTCACTATCCCATTCATCTTCAATATCCATATTCTCCTTGTTCACTGGGTCGAGCTCGTCCGTTTCCCAGATCAACCGGCACTCGAACGGAGTAATGCCAAAGAGACGGGAAACTATTGCTTTGACCTGGTATGTATCATATGACCGGGGTATCTCCTTTATCTTGATGGTATCGTCGCAATTTGTTTCGGAGCCTTCTGGGCTTAGACGGAATGCCAACCTCACTAATCGCGCCGCAACAGATCGCGGGTTAATGGCAGCATCTGCCCCAGTTGTTTTTGAAGCTCGTTTAATGAGCGGTTCACCGTAGATTTGGCAGAGTTCGCTGTATCGAGGATGGGCTTTGAGGATATCTGATTCGGCTGTCTCAGCGGACGCTGACAGCTCCTTTCCAATCAAGGACAGGTAATAGAGCTCTCCGTTGCTGCGATCTTTTGCAGATATCGTACTATAGTTGAGTATCTGTAGTATCGAGATCCGGGATAGAGTCAACATGTATGCTTCGTCCACTGTCATCGACTTCTCAGGTACGCCGGTGATAGATGACGGTGCCACGGGTTGGTTGAAGAGGGGATTCCCCGATATACGGAGGTTTTGCAGTCCCGGGAAGACTTCAGGGAGCTTGTTGATGGATATCCATGAACTGATGTTGTTTCGTGATAGATCAACGGATTGAAGACTCTTTGCGAACTGGAAAAAATGTCCTTCAGAATCATAGGCGGAGATCTCATCGACGCAGTTCCCGCGTAGTGACAGGCGTTTAAGGTTCTGCAGGGATGTCAATTCTCTAATTGAAGATAATGAAGCGATGCCGTTGTTCTCGAGGACCAGTGTAGTTATGGAATTAGATATTGAACTCGGCGTCGTGGAGATCTGGTTTGCTGAGGCAGAAAGCCATGTAAGTGACGGAAACTGAGCCGCCACCCCCGATATCTACGCAAGTCAGCTAAGCACTGCAAATATCAAATATACCACCACTCACCTGTTCCCAAGGAAGTAAAACATCATTCAGATGAAGCTCTTCAACTCCGTCAAACCTAACGCCCTCCTGAACAGGCCCAAATCGATTCCCACTAAACTAAGTCAGCACACCCTAACTCTTTTACACTACCCCGTGGCTACTCACTTCAACTTCAAGAGCTTCAACCGCTTAAGCGGCCCACATATAGCAGCAACATCCTTCCAAGTCGTCAACAGATTCCAACTTAGATCAAGCTCCACAATCTTAGGGCATGTCCGCTCAATCTCACTGCGCGCTTCCTCGATCTGCCCACGACTAGCCTCTTGCGCAAGTACCCCCGCTACGCGCAGTCCATCAAGAAGCACAATTTTCAGCTCCTCAAGCTCTGCAAGCTGTTTCCGAATCTTATCAAAGCCAACTTCTTCGGCAATCTTGCCATTGAACTCGATGGGTTTCTCGAGCTCCCCCGCACCAGCATCCGCACCAGCTTGTCTCGCAAGAGCATGCTCGAATTCAGATGCGTACTTCCCGCGGAGTGCGACCAGGAAGCTGCGTGTACTATCTGCTGAACGCGAAGGCCGCACGAATGACCCGGCCGTGGGGTGATTTCTTAAGCCTATAACGCAGTCTTAGCAAGTGCCCCAAGACTTAAAAACACCAGTAGTGTTCGGTAAAAAGCCCGCCTCAACGGTCACTTTAAGGGATCGCATTACATGTAAAATACCTCACTCCTTGATGCTGGCCTGAATGCTTCCCGCGTGTCGGATCATCCCATTCAACCCCGAGCCATTCCCCAAAAGTGCCCTCGACTTTGCCCACATAGCGAATGGTGCACAAATTACCGTCGTACGATCGTCGTTGGTTTACCCGGTGATGGGAGTCAGCTGTAGTTGAGCAACTCATTTCTGTATTTAAGATCAAACTATTATCTCAATCATGAGACATAATTTCTATAAACATCAGGTCCGTTGAAGCTCATCTTCTCTTCTCTCCAATCGCTGCTCAGTCTAGCCGCTTATGTAATCTCCGACTCGAATTTCCGCAAAGCTTTATATCAAACACCCTTAAACACTCCACTTCTCTCCAACCAAGCGAGGCCCCTCTACACATCCAAAATGGATTTCCAGGTACGCGAAATTATTCCAAAACTTCAATATAGTCACCCCAATATGCAAGGAAATTCATACTAACACGCACCAGAACCGCGCAGGCTCCAAATTCGGTGGCGGTGGTGTTGCCTCGCACTCCGCAACAAACGCCGACCGGCGCGAACGACTACGCAAACTCGCCCTCGAAACCATCGACCTAGACAAAGACCCTTATTTCTTCAAGAACCACGTCGGCAGCTTTGAATGCCGCCTCTGCTTAACCGTCCACCAAAACGATGGTTCCTACCTCGCACACACGCAAGGCCGCAAGCACCAAACGAACCTTGCGCGCCGTGCGGCGCGAGAACAGCGCGAGGGGAAGAATGCAGACCCGTCATCGCTGCCAGGTGCGATGGGCGTGCAGGTTCGGAAGCAGACGATTAAGATTGGACGGCCGGGGTATAAGATTACGAAGATCCGGGACCCCTTAACGAGGCAGTTGGGGTTGTTGTTCCAGTTGCAGTATCAGGAGATTACGCCGGGTGTGAAGCCGCGCGTGAGGTTTATGAGCGCGTTTGAGCAGAAGGTGGAGGAGCCGCCGGATAAGAATTTCCAGTATCTGGTTGTTGCGGCGGAGCCGTACCAGACCTGTGGGTTTAAGTTGCAGGCACGGGAGATTGATCGCCGGGAGGGGAGATATTGGACGTGGTTTGATGAGGATAGTAAAGAGTTTTGGGTGCAAATTATGTTCAAGACGGAGCGCGAGGAGAGGTTTAGTGGTGTACCTGGTTTGGCGCCGATGGGGGCTACTTGAGCTTGCCTACTACTTACTATGGGTAGGGAGTTGAGTTGTTGCGTTCTGTATTCATATCTTGACTTCGGGGTTTCCGGTAGGCGTTTCTTGGGTCTTTGTTGAGAGCAAAATTCGGGCTTCTATCTGGGATTCTTTTACTGTGACGCGATATTATACACTGGAACTACAACTCCTATTATGGGTTAGTTGACAACATCCATGATGCCTTCCGGTCGACGTCAATTCACGTGTCCATAAATGTTCGTACTATCTTTCTAATAGGACAAGATAGCCAGTCAGTCATGATATGCATATAGTGTAGGTATGACAGCGTTTGGAATCCTCTGGTGAAAACACTCGCGAAAGTGGATCGGTAAGAGGTACAAAGGGCAAGTAGTAATTGTCGACTTGCGACCCGATGCAAATTTAAGGAAAGCAAAGTAGAGGACATAAGTAGAAAGAAGATGCTCATGTGCCCAGTAACATGATGTATGCGCTATATGCTTGACATAAATAAAAAACCAACCAACAGGGTTTATCCCCACCGACGCAAGAACCTGGATGAGCCATTGAAAAGCTATCAACGCAAGCCCGCCCGCTTTCAAACCTTTCCAAAGACAAATATCATCAGCTCGTTCAAAACGTCGGATATTGAATCTGCATTCAACTTGCCTGGAAGGCGTTGAACGCTTTGTACGTGTATCCGATGAACGGCAGACTCATCTCGGCCTCCTGCTCATCCGGCATAGCACGTGCTTGAGCGCGGTGAATGGCACTTGTATCCTCCTGAGGAATTTCGTCAATCGGGAAATATGACACATCAATATTCGAGCTCAGTCTTGGCTCAAATGGAGCACGGATTTTGCGTAGCTGTTCCCATACTACTCCACGGAAAAACGGATGATTCTTGATCTGGCTAGCACCTCCGTACTGGCCACCTTCGTTACCGATACGGTGCTCTGCATCGCACAGGAAGCTAAGATAAGGTTAGACCGGTGGCTTCAAGGAGTGTTGATACATCAATCATACCTTCGAATCAGGCCTTCGGATTCACGGGATAGGGTCAATTCTTCCGGGAAATATAGGCAGTCCCTCCAGTTTACAATTTTGCGGTAGGTATCGGTCGTGTCCTCGGCGCAGAATGGAGGCCAGCCCACGAGACATTCGAACATGATGGCACCGACAGACCACCAATCGCAGAGGTAGGTGTACCCTTGGCCATTGAAGATTTCGGGTGCTATATAGTCGGGGGTTCCGACAGTTGAGTATGCCATGGCTCTGCGAGACTTTCTCCAAGTGTTGATTTGTCCACGGTTTGAAACTGTCAGGTTGATCGCATCATTGAAATATCCCGAATTCCGGTTTTTGTCCTTCGACGTCGAGTTTTTCAATAGGTTCTGATAGTATGAGTTGTCATGAGTCTTTTTGCCTCCCGTAGAGAGACCAAAGTCAGTCAACTTGACGTGGCCGCCACGATCCAGAAGGATGTTATCGGGTTTAATGTCCCTATAAAATAAGTAAATCAGCACGCTGCTTTGTGGTAGAAGAAGCCGGCGTTGACTATTCTTACCGGTGAAGGAAGCCTAGTTTGTGAACCGCCTCAATCGCCATCACAATTTCCGCCATGTAGAAGCGCGTGATATCTTCCGAGAAAATTTCATACTTGATCAACATGGTCATCAAATCACCACCGGGTAAGAACTCCATAAGAAGGTACAGATATGCGGTGTCCTGGAATGAAGCATGAAGCTTGACGAGCCATGGGTTGTCCTTTGAATCGGCCAAAATGTCACGCTCAGCACGAACGTGCGCCAGTTGATCCTTTTTGAACATCTCTGTCTTGATCAACGATTTCAGCGCATAGATATTGCCGTCTGTTTTCCTCTGCACGAGCTTGACCTCACCAAAAGCACCTTTTCCGATAATCTTGATGGTCTGGAAGTTGGAAGGAGCCTCTCGGGTCCGAAGGAATCGAAGGAACGTCGACTCTTTCTTACCAACCACCTCGGCATCCTTTACCTTTGCGTCCTGTGAGACAGTGGGTTCGCGAATCATCTTGTCAAGCTCCGCGGAACTGTTTAGTTTAATGAAAATTAGCAAATCCCGTCCGAAAGACCATACCATTTCCGTGTAAGAGAACTCACCGCATGTTGCGATCGCGCGCACGTTCAATGTTCTCGTGAAAGAATACATTGACCAACTCCTTCGCAGCCTTTCCACGTTTGTGAACATTTTCAGAGAACCGCTCCGGATAGCGTTGAAGTTCTTCATTCTCCGCGGGAGCTCGAGGGCTACGAGGTACGGGAGGGGCCAAGTGCGAGGGTTGCTGCTGCTGCCCGGCGGCCGTAGTACCAGCCGTACGGGGTCTCTGAGCGGGCGGGGCAGCACGATTAAAAAATCCCGTACGGGAGTTGAGATCCTGGTTAGAGAATTGTTGTATCAAGCCATTCGTTCCATCGTTGGGGTTGGCATTATATCCTGGTCGAGACTGATAGGCGGGCTGAGGGGACTGCACATTGGGCTGGCCATAATGGGATTGGGCGTAGGCGGCCTGGGGCGGAGCGTAGTGGTTTGGGACGAAGTACCCCTGGCCATAAACACCATTCTGAGCATCCATAAAGTCCTGAGGACTTTGGCTCTGATAGATCGGCTGGGGAAACGCGGAAGGGGTGGTAGGATACGCGCGATTGTTTGCGGCAGCGGGATTAAACGCACGTTCATTGTAGCCGAAGTTCATGTGGGGGCGATTGTTGTTGGGATCCATCCTGAACGAGGTGCCCTCCAGACTGCCAAAAGTGGAGGAATGGCGAGATGGGGGATGGAGGGGATGGAGGGGATGGCGAATATAAGGGGGAGGAAAGGGGGAGGGGAAGGTTTCGTGGGAAGAGGCGGTGGCTTCAGGAGACAAGGGAGTGAGCGAGAGTGGTTTGAGGGGAGGAGGATTGTGTTACTGGAGGTGCTAAGTAGTGGAGTGTTGGAGGGCTCCCGACTGGACAAGGTACTCGGAAAAGATCAGCCAACGATGGATTCTGTTGTCAGGACTTCAGGAAAGATGATAAAGAACTTGGAACATCAACAGCCAATTATCCAGGGCCCAGACTCGAAAAAGTTCAGTTGTAACAGGCCCCAAAACTGGAACTGGCACTGGAACCAGCGCTGATGGCTACGGGAGACTGCTAGGGCCACTCGCGCTATCTCCGAGGACCATATGCTTAGTATTTACATTTTATCTAACTATAGTAGCTGCACAAGACCATTAAGTTCGCGGCAATATAGGCCCTTGCTTCAGCCTCATGCTCCTCAACCCTCACAGTACTTCTGGTATGCCTCCTTGGAATGTGCTGCATTTGGAACAAGTACACAATTCTAGACAAGCCTCGAGAATCCTATGTCGTTTCCAACCGCCTATGTTCGTGATGACCAATGTCGTCCACCCATGGTCCTTCTTTGCCAGCCAGCCATCGATCTGCTCGTCCAGGCCGGCCGTGGTGTCACCGGAGCAGCTTAAGTTATGCAATACATGACCACCTGGACCAAGCTAGCTAGTGAGCAGCTGGCCTTCGTTGTTGCTTCTAACAATGTACTTTCAGTCGCTGCTGGTACTAGTAGTACCTGTTCCCAGACCCGCAGCATACGAGTCTCGGAAATGGACATGGATCCCCCAAGCCTCAAGGCAACTCTGGACCCTCGACAAGTCGATAGTTTTCACAGCTAGCCTGGGTGATCAGGGTCCCTTCGGCGGTTAGCAGCCAAATTACACGGCCCGATGAACAACACTTAAGCATTCTGTCAATCTCTCCTTACAATTGACTCGTTGGTCATCGGTTTGGTGCCAGCAGCATTTGGTATTTCCGGTGTAAGAGCCCAGAGTCACAAATGATTGTTTTGGGATTGCATAGGCACAAAAATAACAACCCATCGTCTGGATTCATAAACTGTCGTTGCCCAAATTGACACGGCAACTGGCACCTGGTCACCCACCATGGACCAACTCGATCTTCCAGACTGGCTCAGAATGTGCGTTATCTGTCTATTCCGGTGGATATTATCATAACTGACTGCCTATCCAGTGCCTTGACTGTTTTGACAGCCGTTTCTTGGGGGGGGGGGGGGGGGGGGGGGGGGGGGGGGGGGGGGGGGGGGGGGGGGGGGGGGGGGGGGGGGGGGGGGGGGGGGGGGGGGGGGGGGGGGGGGGGGGGGGGGGGGGGGGGGGGGGGGG
>JAPDEH010000158.1:0-37783 GCA_027569075.1 Aspergillus asperescens | reverse complement strand
TCATTGTTACTACTACGTGCATCTATACTACCTCGTTAACGTACCTACGAACGATCTTCCACTTGTCCACAGAATAATCCTTAAGGTCCGACGACTTAAGACGGAACAGCCGACCTTATCTGACAGTCTATATAAAAGAGGAAGAGATGATTAAATTTTACTGATATATAGAGAATGATAAAGACCCTGAAAACTATTAAACTAATATCTATACTGCAGAATTAAGTGAATTTAAGACCTGTATAGCCTCAGCCTCTTTTTCACCTTACTGATACCTGTAAACCTCCTTAAATAACTGTAATTCCTCTCTAAATAACCTGGCAAAGCCATCAGAGATTCCCGCCTTTATAGCATGGTGATACATTGCTAATTATCTGTCTTCTATAAGCCTTAGATCTCAGATAGACCAGTTATTATTAAGTATAATATCCCGTGCCTGTTCCCATTTAATTCTCCTGTTAGGATTCCTGGTATTTTAAAGCTTCCATGCAAAGAAAAGTATAAGGATCTCTGCATCCTCCTCCGTGATGTCAATCAGGCTTGAAGTACAGGATTAGAAGGCAAGAAAAGATGCTTGGTTAATCTCTGACACTCACAGGGTTGGCATAAGGCTCTCAGCAGTATAATTCATAGTATTTTGTAGCCTGGGGGTCAGTGGATACAGCTTGATAAGTAGCTCTGGCAAGGATACTAGATTCAGAAGGGGATTCATGGGCCTCTGTAGCACCTGGTAGGTTATTGTAGATAGCTCATGTTCTCACATATCATGTTAAACTTGACATCTCTCATTCCTCTCCTCATGGTGCTCCTGTTTCTTCTCTATAGCCTCCATTGAATCCATCATTCGCTACTGCATCATTAGATCAAAACTCTTATTCTACATCTCCAGCAACATGTCCATTTTCTCCTGCTGTAGTACAGTGGCAGTCTTTTTAGCAGGCTCGCGAGATTCCCTGCTAATTAACCTGCTGTTCCACCAGTAGTTCCATAGCTTAAGCAGGGGGTTCACTAACATGGTGTCACCTTGAGATATCATGTTTGCCCAGCTATCATGCTGCGGAGCGGTAATATTATAGTATTTTGTCCTATTATCAGGATCTGGGAAGCAAAAGTTATGATGATTAGTATAATTATCATCATTACAGCGCTAGCATTCTATTAATTGTTGTTGAAAGTATCTAGTATTGTAAATAGCTTCAACTCTAGCCTTGTTCTACTCCACCAGCATTGTTGTACATGTTCTGCAACCCCCCGTGCCAGCAGAGCGTGATCTTGACCTATCCAGGAGTGGCAGGGAGCTGGGGATAGGACTAGACAGCTCCTGATCCCCCCCCTGGTCAGGATCGTGCGTGGGACCTGCCTTTTCCTGTGTATACCTTATATGAATCTCCCAGGTCCAAACCATCCTTGGTGTTGACCTCGTGAAGGTGTTCTGGAATTCCTCAACCATTTGCAACACCTCCTCTGCCGCAGGTATTGAGAAATGATTGATATTATGGTGTTTCATGCCACCGCGGCCAGTTTCCTGCTTAAATGAGACTGATATCTTTATAATACTCCATTCACACGGCCTGATCTGGCAATCTATAATACTGATAACCACTTGCTCGAGGATAAAGACATCAAAAGTATAGTGAGTAGAGTCCTGCTGGAGGACTTGACAGCTTATAAGCTTATTATTACCCTGTAGACAGATACAGGTCTGTATTAGGAAGTCTGCCACCCTCATGGCATCTCCAAGGTGATCCTCTAGCTCTAATGTCTCTATATCTGATGGCTGCAGATCCAGATATTGCTGATAAGCTTCCTTCATCTTTTTCCAATGAATTACAGCCTTATATTACTCTTTCACGGCATATAAGGCATTTGCAAGGGCTTCGGTCTCACTAGAGAGGACTGGTAAGCTGCTATTATCAGATATCTCTTCCTCCTCACTATCCTCTACCATCCCTATATTATCCTCTTCTTCCTCCTCTTCCTCTGCCGCCGACAACAAGGCTGCTGACGGGGCCTGTTCCTCAGTAATTCTAACACGTTTATTACTTACAGCCACCAGTTAATGTGATATAGATCATGACCTTGATCAGGAATTGGATTGCTGACACAGAGGGGGGCCAGGTGCAGAACTTATATTCTTCACTGGCAGGGGCCTCGGGGCCTTCAAGATACCGCATTTTTTGGCTTCATTCCAAATAGCCGCGACAGCTTCAGTTGTTCTGCGAGGCACGTAGGTATCATTGCGATCTTGGCCAGGTGCTGGAGGCGCGTCAACGCGAGGGATGGCAGTACAGCGGAGATCGTATGGAATTGGGCCTTGCGGGGCCTGATCAGGCTTCTTTTTAGCCTGACGCGGCATTTTAGCGATTTTCACGGCTCTGAATAGCTTCGATTTAACTATTTTAGGGAAAAAATGGAGTATTTTATGGAACTGGTGGATATCTGCTGGGCTCCTAAGACAAGTGGGCGATGTTACGGGAAGAGTGTTATTTTTGGTGGGGACGCTAACACGACCGCCTCGATTTTTGAGCGCGGCAGATAGCCACGGATCTTATCTTACCATAAAGTTTATTGATTACTGTACACTAATAAGATCCTTTTAATAACTTATCTGCCTTATTCAACCCATTCACTACAGCCGCTTGATATTAGAATCTTTAGTCTTCTTTCCACTGCCTATAGCAAGAACCTGGAAGATTTCTTGTATAAATTAATGGGCCTTAGTTATATTACTAAGCAGGACTTCTTCTGTCTTTTCTGGCTGGCCTGGAAGCAGGCCTTGTCATCCAAAAATATACTTTCTTTATAGAGAACTGTCGGGATATTGCTGCTTAATCCTAAGGTTATTCTGGTCCAATTCAACAGAAAGAAGGACTCGCGGCCATCCTCTAGTGATTCCTCGCGGTCAGTCCTGCAAGCAGAGGACTGGAGAAAGATTGAAAGGCTTCTAAACCGCGTGGTTACTGATATATATAACAAGAACACCAAGAAGTTGAGTTCTATGATGCATCACCTTTCTACAGAGAATATACCTTTCTACAGAGAATATAATCCTCAAACTTTGTTGCGAGGGCCTTGAATTAGCTCTCCAGAATAAGAAAAAGAAGCGCTAGCATGGCAAGCCTTTAAAATTTGAGCTCGCGGCGCCTGAGGATGGTGGAGCAGTATTTTACTCTCTGTAAAAGGTCCAGCAAGCCCGTGATCTTCAGAAGCAAAAGAATGAGGCTATACAACTTGCTAAGGCCTCAAAGGAGGAAGAAAAGGTCCGTCGGCAGCTTACTAAAGAGGAGAAACAACGCTTGCTTGAAGAGCGCAAGAGAAATCAAGCATCTCAGCGAGAATTGCGGTTGTTGGAGGCAGAGCGGAAGAAATAACAGAAGGAGGAGGCGCGGCTGGTAAAGAAGGCGGATTGTCAGCTTCAAAATGACTTCCAGCAGGCAAAGAAGACTCCAAAGAAGATATCTACAGCTTCACGCCCGCCAAAATCTATAGAAACCAGGCCAACAACTCCTATAAATGTTGTTGAGGCCCCTCCTACAGTAAATCATCGAGGCCGCGAGATTTAACTGCCCCACCGCTTCCGGGGCGACTAAAAATCGTGTAAAGACTCTATCTAATGACTACTTTGAACCGCCAAAAAATTAAGAGATAATATTAATTGTATGTGGTTGAATTGCTTCATGTTGGTCCTTATGGTTGGTGGTGATTTCGTGCATCAGGTGGGGCCGTGCATCAGGTGATCACCGACTGTACCCCTCCGTTACATAAGGCCAAGGCTGCGCCCAGCCTAGGTACCATTCAGGTGCAGCCTTGTCTCAGCCTCGTCAAGGCAGTGCTAGCTATATGGTTAATGGAACCCCGCCTGCAATTTGAGGGTTGAATCTTACTCTCCTATGTATTCTCCAACTCCTCTGTCTCCTGTCTAGCTACGCAGATGTCTGACCCGCTTTCCATAGCAGCTAGCATCGCCGGACTAATTGTCCTAACCGAGGAGCTTTTCCAGCTCATTTGCAAATTCAAAGATGCAAAGAAGGACATTCAGAGTCTCTCGAAGGAAATCCGCAGCCTATCAGTCTTGCTCTATGATCTATCCTTGCTCGCGAGATCATTCGAGGCTGATAAGCTAGATGTATACTTCCGTCTTCACCATGTCAACGCGTGTCGCGAGACAGTGCAGAACGCCAAATCCAGACTTGAAAAGGCTGCGGGTAGGCTGAAGGGTGGACGAACACGAGCGGTGGGCACCAAGTTAAAATGGCCTTATACCAGCAAGGAGGTCCAGAAGCTGCTGGAGGATATTTCAAGATATAAAGAGACCATGATCCTCGCACTCTCCGCAGACTCAATGAAGGGGATGCTGCAGGCCCTCTCTAAGCAGGAAGAGATGAGCGACAGTATAGACCACATTCAGCAGACACTAAATCAGATTCAAACCCGGATTACCCTAGATAAGCAGCGGAGCGATGTCTTGGGCTTCTTCATGCGTTATAACCCACAGCCACATCTCGAGATGAGCCTGAGTCTTCGCCACCCTCTAACCGGTCTGTGGCTGACAGAGGGCAGTGAGTTCAAGGATTGGGCCGACTCCCAAAATGGGAAACTCTGGCTGAGTGGCATTCCTGGGGCTGGTAAGACAGTTTTAGCGGGCTTGATGATTGAAGAGTGCCTTAAACGGAGCTGGTATGGCGCCAGTACAGGCGCAACATGTTTCTTCTTCTGTGACTACAAGGAGCCCAGATCCCAGGACGTAGCCACTATCCTGGGCTGCTTGGCTTCGCAACTCGCGAGGCAGAACACCGACGCATTCGAAACGCTTGCAGCATACTATGCTGACTTGCACCCGGAAAATGGTCTTCCCAAGTCCCCGAGCCTAGCAGCGCTTTTGGAAGTCTTGACAGATATGTCCGAAAACTTCGACCAGGTCTTAATGGTGGTTGATGGGTTGGATGAATGTGGCCTTGATTCCTCACTCACCAGGGACCTCCGCTCGCTAGTGGAGAATGCACCGTCGATTTCAATGGCGGTACTAGGTCGTCCCGAACAACATATCGTAGAGGAGCTTGAGGGTTTATTCAGCCACGTTGAGATTGCTGCACAGAGCGCTGATGTGCAGTTGTATGTGCGAGCTGAGCTGAGGGAGAGGATTCAGAAGCGGAAACTTCGGATTCGCAGAGCAGCGTTGGAAGGGGAAATAATCCAAGCATTGCTTGACGGAGCGCAGGGAATGTAAGTATCAATTTTTTTCTTCGCTAAGCCCGGCTACTGACTGGATTAGGTTCCGCTGGGTGAGCTGCCAACTGGACTATATTTGCGAGTTACCGACAGATACAGATCGGAAAGCAGCACTTGGGAAGCTGCCTCCGACACTTAACGCAACATATCAGCGAATCCTCAATGATACACGGCCAGAATCAATGCACATCATGCAAACAGCGTTGAGGCTTATAGCGATTGCCGGGCCGGAGATTACTATACTCCAGCTTTGCGACGCGCTTTCCCTTCGAGATGGCGAGGTGTCTATTGACGAGGATGATGTGCTTGATGAAGAGGAAATTGCCAGGATATGCAGGAGCCTCATACGGAAATCGAATGATAAAACCCACTTTGAGTTTGCACACTTTACTGTAAGGGAATTCCTGGAGTCGTCTTCGCTTCTCGATACACCACTCGAAATATATCACATCGCCTCAGCCGGGACCTGGTTCCTCATTGACTTCTGCCTCCGCTTTCTCCGACTGGAGAACTTTAGCAACTCGTTATATTCCCCCATTGAAATTCTTCAAGCGCTGGAAGACATAGACCAGGATCACCCGTTCTATCACTTTGCGACATGGAAGTGGCCGTTTATATTCAGAACCAACTTCGCTTGCCTACGAGGATCCAGCGAGCAGCAAAGCTCAGTTTCAGATACTTTAGTAGAGGCAGTCTTGCAACAGATCGATGAGCTGTTCCATGCGGACAAGAGCTCGCACTTTCTGTTATGGTCTGCGAATCTATCCCTGATATACCGCCGAAGCACAGAGATTTGCCGGAATCCCGAGTCCATACTTCCAGAGCTCATCCATGCGAATTTCACGCCTCTGCATATGACCAGTATATTGACTTTGGAGTATCCTACAGTCAAATTTATAGAGCTGGAACCTAGTGCACCAGTGCCACGAAGCTCCTTTCCCTCCCCAGCCGAATGTCTGCTTCTCGGCATGCCAGCACTGCTTTACGATATTCCAGAAGACATTGATTCTCAGATCTTCGTAGAACCGGAGTTCAACCTTCTCATCGCTGATTGGATGGGCCCCAGCACATCACGCGATATCTGGGGAGACCTTCTGAAACGTCTGCCTGTATCACCTTTACTGGAGTTAAAACAGGTCAAATTCGGCCCGTCGCGATACAGCCTCTTGGATCTTATCTGCGAACGAGGCCGTGAACTTTTCCGCTGGGCGCAGGACTTCTTGTATTTCATGCGCCCTGGTGCTGAGTTAAATGAATCAATAGTTTCTCGTATGCAGAACCTGATTGGGGACTATCAGTGGCCATCTGATAAAGCAAACCAAGAAGGAGTCTTGCTATCCGCGCTGAGAGGTATCTATCAGAAAACCGCCGATATCTTCCAGGAGGATAATCTGGTATTTGTTCTACGTCAACTCGTGGTTGAGATTGAGATCATGGGTGAGACATCCCCTGAAAAAGCTCTTTGCTTGGAAGTTGGGGCTCTTGAGGATCGAGAATACGACTCAGCTACAGAACTAGCCATCTTATACGACAATATTGACAGACTGCACCAGCTTTCGACCGACCAGAGGCTTCGGACCTATCCTGATAGAGAGGCCAGCGGCAGATCGTTTCTGCATCTTGCCGCACACTTGGGATCAGTTAGAGCACTTGAGAAACTGCTCACGTATGGATTGGATCCTTCGTTGCAGGATCATGATGGACATACTGCCCTCCATCTCGCGGATGCGAACTGTATGGAAACCTTGATAAAATATGGTACTTCTGACGCAGTAAGGGACAACGAGGGTAATACAGTTTGGCACCTCGAAGCTCAGCATAATACTCCCATTACTGTATGGGACACGAAGGGTAGCATAGCTTGGCAGTCCAGAAAGCGTGGTGTCTCCGGTATCAATATCCTGCTTGACATGAGTTCCGACCCAGCAGGCCGATTGGTCGAAGTGAACGATGAAGGGTATACGCCGATGGCCCTCACTTTGTCCAGGGGGATAAAAGAACACGCCACTCTGTTGTTGCCGCATTGCCACACCGTGGAGTCTTTTGCCGGACCTAGACCAGTGTATGAGGCAGCCATGAAGGCTGGGATGGACGACGTCATAGAAAGGCTCATGGCGGCCAATATTCCAGTGGATGAGGGATCATTCCCAATCCACCGAACGAATTCTAGGTCGTCAGTTCGGTGTTTACAACTATTAAAGCCTCTCTGCCCGTGGGCGCGCGACCAACGCCATAACCGGCACCTACCGCTGGAGAATGTCCTCAAGGGGTTGTTATACTTCGAGGGGCCGATTGAGAAAGAACTCATCGTCGAACTGATTCCAGTGTTAGAGTTACACAAGGCGGAGTGTTTGGAGTACCTATGCCGCCGGATTGTCCCATGGCTAGGACCGCTAGGATCCGGAGCTGATATTGAGAATGACGAGGTATCTCTTGCCCTGAAGGAGGTGCTGGAAGTCTTTCTTGATCATGGAGTCTGCGAGGCTTATGAAAGGCATCACAAAAGGCCAGTCACGCAATTGCTTACGGATATACTGCTCTCCCGTGTTGGTAAACCGAAATTGGGCTGGGACCGGATAGAATCCCTAGACTCCACCATGGTCAAGGTCCTTAAAGGTAGCCGACTTCAGGCAAAGGCTGATATGTCGTCACTCCTACGCCTCAGTGTCTATGCAGGCTGGGAGAACGTAATGGGTGAGCTTCTTGCCACGGGAAACGGTGTCGACGAGAAATACAATCAACTCTGTCTTGAACTCGCCTGTCTGCCCTTCAACCGGTGTTCGCTCACAACCTTCGACCTTCTGCTCTCAAAGGCTGATGTTAACCGGTTGAATCAGCTAAATCAAACCTCTGAACTTGCCTTGATTCATCTCCTGTCCAACCAAGATGTTCCGGGGAGGATGGAGAAACTAAGCAAGCTACTTGAAAAGGGAGCGGATCCTGATACTCGCGCCAGGGCAGAGTCACAGCCCGCCCTTGTTTACCACATTTTGGCGTCCTCATCCCAGACCGTGAAGATCCTATTGCAGAACAATGCCAATCCTCAGCTAGTCGACGAAGATGGGTTTAATGCATTGTTTTCCATGGTGTGGGTGGATGATCTTGAGTCTCTCCGGGCGTTGCACAAAATTGCCCAAGATACAGACTGGAAACAGACCATAACAATACGGCCGGATTTCGGTGACTCCAGTAGCTGCTCCAGACTCTTGACCGAAATAGAAGTCCCGCAGTGTAACCCTCTTCATGTTGCAGCTGCTGTCGGTTCACTCAAGTGTCTGAAGTATTTGGTTGAGGAGGACTTAGTAGCCGACGTCAGTGCAAAAGCTGGCCTCGGGTATACCTGTGCACACTTTGCCGCGACGCTCAACTCACCTGTCGGCCGCGATATATTTCAGTACCTGATGTCGAAGGCCTGCGATGTGAATGCGCTGAATGATCTCCAGGAGACGCCTCTTGATTCTGCCGTCCAGTGCAACATTCCGAAGGGTAACATCGAGATCCTAGTCAACCTAGGTGCCAAACCGGCTGGTATCAACCCTATGAAACTCATTCAGGATGATAATACGAACGGCCTAGGCAGGCTCGAGCTCCTTGAGCACGATGCTTTACCACGGGTATACGACGCGGAGCTGATCACGAAACGGAGACTTCAGCTTCTAGCAAAAGCTATAGAGGTCGGCGACCTCGCGACCTGCAAACGACTACATTCCCAACGCTGTCCGCTAACGACCGCGCTGCCGAATCAAAAAGGTATACCAATTGTATGTGCCATAACCCACAAACGGACTGCCATTATTCGGTGGCTTCTGGAAACTGGAGGTGGAGAGTGGGCGCATTCCCCTGGTCTTCCGCCTGTTGGACTCATACAATTTGCCTTGCGTTTCCCCGAATGCAACAGTGTCTTGAAAGCTTTGATACTTCACTTCGAGTTTATATGGCATGAATGGCTAATTGGTGGTCACACTGCCTTCGATGCTACTATATCGTGGTCTAACATGGACGGACTAGAAATTATGCTGGAATGTCTTGCGGGTATAGATCGAGAACGCAGGTAAGCATTACAACATTACATTAAGCCTGCCCTGAACTTAAGCCCTTACTCTAGGATGCTTAACCCTTCTGGAATTCCGAACTTGTGCGATATTTTGAATGCACGCCAAATGAACCCTCCTCTCCATAGCGCAGCCCTTCGTGACAATGTCGATGCTATCAAGGCTCTACTTAGGTATGGCGCAAGCATTGACGTTATTGACATGGATGGCCACTGTGCTTTGCACCGAGCTATCGTAGCCAAATCACACAATGCCGTGCGGTACCTCCTAGAGAAGGGATGTATGCACAATCTTTTTGTGTATCGACATGGGATCTGGCTTGGAGGAACCCTCCTCGACTATGCCCTGCGAGGAGCCGATGTCGAAGTGGTAGAGCTTCTATTATCATACATGAAACCTCTAGATCGAATGACCCCGGGTATATCGCCCTTTATCAATTCCACAACCCCCGCTACATTTGCAGTTCTCCTGGGCCATGGCTTTGATTTCCCGTCTAATATCTGGGGGAAACAAGAGATATTATTCCAAGCCCTCATCCGCCCAAATTTCAGATCATACGTCCTCCAAAGCTGTTTCATTACGGATCTCCGGCTGGACGAGCATGATATTCCTGTGATTTATCGACATGGTCTACTTCCCATTATACCCCAAATTCTCCGTGTTCTTGGGAGAGCTACGATGCAGACTATGCTTCCGACTGAGCCCCAGGACACCGAGAGTCCTCTTTGCACAGCGGCCGGGCAAGGACTCATCAGCTCCTGTCGAGCGTTGATTTCAATGGGCGCGGACCTGGAGTTCGAAGGCCATTCACTAGGTACCCCGCTCATGGTCGCATGTGCTTTGCGGAGAATCGACGTGGTTAAATTTCTCGTACGAGATGGCGCAAAGCTCGCTTATTTGAGCACCCGATCCCAAGACTGGAAATGCGCCCTCTCTGTTGCGGAAGATTGCCTAGAAATCTGCCGATGGATACTCGTTGGGCGATACACTGACCAGGCCAGGATATCTCTCCAGTCCCATAGGACCTCCCCTCAGGAGATTTCCTGGTGGAGTGGTGGTGGGCAAGTTGAGATTCCTCTGATCGGGGTTCGGGAGCGACGATATAACGAGTCATTGCTTGGCCATGTTGTCCGTCTTGGTAGGATCAGGCTATGGCTTCGGGGAAAGACTGTGCCTTGTCCGGTGACAAACAATACCCTGTTTTGAACTTGGGGCTTCTACTCTTCCATGTTTCTACTTTGGAAAGCTCCAGGCTCGTATTCAAAATGAACGCCTAGTGGTATTTCAAGAGAACCTTTATTCCTAATAAAGTAGCTGCTCCTACAGATGGGAACCGGCTTAATGTCTAAGTGCCAGCAGGTCTGTCAGTTTGCACTGAGGGGAAAGGCCTTTATCAATGTGACACAAGAGCTCTTGCTAAATACTAGCCTTGCCGTTACTGAATATAGGTAGCTGTCCTAAAGGGATGTTAATATAACCATACCCTGGTTTTACTGGATGATACTTCAGTTTCTCTGTGTTTCTCGCCTTTCATCCTTCCATCCTCTCATCGACGTATCCTCCACAAAACAAACTCTGCCCGATGGCTTTTGTCATGACCGTCGTCCTGCCTAGTATATAGTACGCTTGCTGGAAGATCAACAGATCTTCCATTATGCCTTTTCAGTGCAGTGGTCAACCTAGTAAAGCAAGCACCTAGGCCGTCTCAGCTACCTCGGTATGGGTATGCTGTTTGAATGCCGACTAGAATGAAGAGCGGGATTATATTCAGTCACTATATTAGGTGTCAGGTATCACGTATTGACACCTGAATTGAGAGTCTCCGCAAGCCATTCCCCAGCCAGCGAGGTTAATTCCGCAGACCCAGGCCCAGGCCGTGACTCATGACTGGAGCTGTCAGAGATAGAAGAAAGTGTAACTCGATTTTCTCCAAACCCCCTTTCTCTCCCCCAGAAGCATGCTCGACGCATGACGTCTACCATTTCGGCGGCTTGGCGGGAGAGCACAGTGTTATGTCGGTTTCGTTTGCGTTTTGGGTGTGTCTTGTTGTCGTCAGGAGTTTCGCTTTCTTCTGATGTTGATATTGTAGGATCGCTTGTGTTTTGCTTGGTATGGTGATGGGTGAACAGACGGACCCAGGGAAGAGATAACTCAAGTCGTTCTATGGGTTGGCGGCTGTACCTGCCGGGAGGTCCGCTGGCGCCGTATTCTAGACCGAATGGAGGCCATCGGGAGAGGGCTTTGCGGCGGCGGATTGGATGATTGTTTTCACTGTTCGAGTTGGAAGAGCCTGGGTCTTGGATGTTCAGTGCCTCGAGCTCGTCGTAGATAACCTCGTCCTCGGTATAGATATCCCATAGTTCGCGTGATTCTTTGGGCTCGTCTGACACAAGCATTGGAATCGGATACTCGGGACCAGTGAGATACTTCGAGAATACCTTCGGCACATCCTTGCCGGCAGACCGGAGGAAGAGAATTGGTGAGGCAAAGGGATCAAAGTACCGCTCGAGCGTCGCAAAATATCTCTCCCGAGCTTCTAGTAGTGGGACTAAATCCTTTGGGGCGTGTTGTTTTCTTCTAGGGTTACTGCTAGACGCAGTGCAGTACTCGTCTAGCGAAGTCCAATCACAAATAGGGTCTAGGGCAGCAACTGCATGGACGGAGCGAGGTTCGGTGAGAGCTAGCATTAAGGCCAGAGAGCCTCCGATGTGCGTGCCAATGACGCCAAGGCGCTTTGGTTGGAGGTTCTCCAGAACCCAGTCGAATCCAGCTAGGGTGTCGTGAACTGGGGTTGGATATCTGTAGTATAGGCTCTGTGGTTGAGCATTACTGCTCACTCTTGAGTGTATCGGTATTTGCTTCTCGTCAAATGGTAATTCACCAAGACGGTAGTTGATAGTAGCCACTGTAGAGGACGTCATGTCCGCCAGCGCCCGGGCGGAGACGGCGTCGTCCGTAACGCGGCAAGTGGAAATAGTCTCACATCCATTATTTTGAGAAGAAAAATCATTCCCAGTTTTAGATAGATCTTGGAATATCGGCCCTTGGGGAAGTCGAATGATCACATTTGCGGGGGCCAGATTTGGGGGGTTTGGTTGAACCACACTGCCTCATCGGTTAACTTTATCATGCGGTATATTCCACTATTAGTGTAAATACCTTAAGGAAACATATCCATTGCCTCCGACGGGGACATCAAAGGCGCCTTTGGTGTGTGAGGACGCGAATCTCGCAGTTCCGAAGAATTGGTGACAGCGCAGACTACGTGCAATGTGAGGTCTCTGCCTTATTGCCAAAGAGACTCCACAAAAGTGCAGTTGTGGCGGTGATGCGAGAATCGATGGACCGAAGCGCCGCATATCAACGTATCATCATTGTTGAGCTTGATTGTTGAAGAGGTAAACAGCCTGAGGAGAAGATATGGGACAATGGCACTAAACCGCTTTGGGTCCACTAGCCACATTTCCAGACAGCACAGCCATACCTACGATATTGTGAAGTCTGGAGTAATACTAGGATATTATCTTGTGCATTAGAGAAGAGTTTGAATTATCAAATTATAGTAGGAGAGTATTGCGCGCTATCACCGAAATTCTGAACGCCAGAACGCAAGAAAAAACTAGAACGCCCAGGTTTCGCGCTCGCAGGTTCATTCGAATTGCATAGCGAGCAGCCGCGATCCCTTCTCGGATGTTGCGCTGACGGCCGGATCATCCATGTCAAGCGCCGCCTCGGGTTCTTCTTCAGGGAGAGGACGGACAACTTGGAGAGACAGCAGCTCGTCCTTCGAGTACACCCGCAACCCAACCACACAAACCGCATTCCATGGGTCGGTCTTGCTGTCGAGGTCATCGCTGAACGACGTCTGCGTACTACTAGGGGCTCTTGTCACGTGTTCCTCAGAAGGCATGTCAATCTCCGAGTCAAACTCGAATCCTTCCAGCAGCTCGTAATCACGGTTGTGGCTGTGGCTGTGGCTGTGGCGGCGATGGGTGCTAATGGAATACGTTGAGCGATGACGACTAGACCGGAATGTATCACGGGAAGAGGTGGATGTAAGTGGGGTTTGAGCTTCTTCAAATTTGATACTCGGCACCGAGCCGTTCTTGTGCGACTTCGTGTCAACGCCATTTGCGTGGCCGTTTATGTCCGAAGGCGATTCCACGGGGCTGTCCGTGAATACTCGTTCGGCCTCAAGCTCAGGGCTTTTGCTGTTTATTTGAAGTTTGGCTGTTTTTGCGGCGACTTGTCTTTCTTCGGTTCTCATCCTGCGGCCTGCGATCTTTTGATGGCGGATCCACTCACGTTGGAGCCTCTTCTTTGTCTCCTCACGCAGCTTCTTTCGTTCCGCGGCCTTTCGGCGGCTCTCCCGCTCCTCTCGTTCTTGTCTTTCGGCTTCTGTTTCGATGACGATGCCCTTGGCGTGGGCTAAATCATATGAGAGGCCAATTTGTACCAGCTTCTCACGGCGTGTAGGCGCGAGACGCCTAACTGCCTCCTCTGTGGACTCAGTGCCATATCGGTAGGCCGTGATTTTCGTGAGGATGTGGTAGGATCCTGGTTCCAGGCAGACCTCCGCGTTGGTGGATCGGGAGATGAGGGAGTTGTTGACGCTTCGTACAATGTAATCGTCCTCACCCTCTTTCTGGAGCCGGAACTTCAGAACAAAGTCATATTCACCAATAAGCCCTTTGAAATAGCGTGTGTCCAACTTTGTCTCTATGTCAGTACAGGTTTATGGTGCGGGGTATCACTGAAATACTAACCTGAGATAAAACGAGAATAACGGGACCGGTCTTGGTTACGTTCAGCTTGAACTTGGCAGTGTGGTAGTCCGCAGACCAAGGGACGTTCAAGCTCGTCCACTGTTGCGTGACTATCCACTCGGGTCCAAACAAGCGAGTGCGATCAAAATGTTGATACTTCTTGAGCAGGTCCTCGTACGAAATCCAGAAGAACTGTAGTTCCACCGTCAGTACATGTAGGTTAGCTTGAGGAAAATGGAACATACACCATCGTTACCGAATTTATGGTTAAGTTTCTCCATCCACTGAGGTGTCCATTGCTCAGACCCGTCACTCCAGGGGCCAGACCATTCCTTCTTCCCCCAAGGATTCCTGATCTTGTTAGCTAAGCTGGCGACGGCAGCCGTGGGCCGTACATACCTTAGCTTTACTAAGCGAACTCCGTCAATCTCCTTAACATCCATGATAGAGTAGGAGTGGTTCTCGGAAATACCCTTCCTGTCTCTTGGAGGTCCGCCACGATTCGGAGAAAGCCAGTTCGAGAACAAGCCAGTGCCACAGCCAAATAAAAACTCTTTGTTGACCTGCATGAGCTCTTCATTCCAGAACTTGTCTTTGTCCATGATGTTGTTGGTGAGAATATCGGACGTTACACCACCGGTTAAGTCTTCAACTGCCTCACTAGGGAAAGTCAGCGGAGTCGTAATCGTCAATCAACAGGGAGGGTCCTACCCAACAAAGCCTCCTTCGATCGCAGAGTAATCACCATGTGCCTTGGCATACGCCTTCTCCAGTAAAGGAAGCCAAGTCTCGTTTTCGTCCACACACTGAGCGAAATATAGAGCACGCGAACCCGTTTGCCAGACCTTGCGATATTCTTCCTCGGTATCGTTTCGGTTAATATCGTCCCAGATTGGGCGCTCATCGACCGACTCGTCATAGTCAGCAGCACGTAGGTAGAGCTTGTCATCCACAATGCATTGAAGCCAATCGCCGTCTAAAAGGTATTAGATAGTTTTCTTTTTGAAAACACTTTCGGAAACCTCACCTCTGTAAAACACAAAACCATATACTCCAACCTGCTCGTCTCGATGGACGCAGATCTTATCGATCAATCCTTCCTTGTTTCCCATTGTGGATAGCGCGGCCATAAACCAGCAATCGCCATCGCGCCCTTGGCGTACATCTGAAGCGGTCGGCCCGTTAACGTAGAACTGGGGGTTCTCGAAGATCTCCTATAGTTGCGAATGACCATGTTAGCTTGTGGGTGTCGAGGTTAGTGTGATAACTTACAGTAACCCTTTTTACGCCCCTCGGACGCATCTCATCATTTGGCTGGTCAAGTCCATCCAAATAATTCCGTGGTCCATTTTTGAGGTCCATCTCGATATCAAAATGTGGATCCGAGTATTTTTGATTGAGTCGCCTGCATTCCTTTGCAATCCGGTCAACAGCCCGGACACACTCCTTGCGGGCTTGTTCATAGGGCTTCCCCGCATCTTGTCCTTTGACGACGCCTTTGGGAAGTCGCGCCGCCTTGGAGCGAGCATACGGGTTGTCTGGCAGAACAGTGTACACCTTCCCTGGAAATCTGGAGTTGAACTGCTCCCAGAATTGTTTCAGGTTTTCCTGCGGTGACTGCCTATGTTTTCCACGGATCCTGCTGCCAGAGCGAGACGACAGGGGAGGAGTGTAGACCATGTCCGCATAATCAAGATCATCAGGATCTAAGGTCGCCATAGATGCGAAGTTGTTTTGCGCGAGAAGAGGCTGCAGATTTTTGTTAAGAAATAAAGAAGATTCAGGTACAGAAGAGGGGATAATTGAAGACTGTTCACAGATCAAGAATTAACAATGCGCTCCATTCTCATATAAGTAAGCTGTTATCGCCCGTTGCAAGCAGAGGCCCCGCATGCCCGCTTTGGCGGCTGAGCAAAAATGGTTCGAACGAACAGCGATCTGCTCACGACTCGAATGTCGCATCTGGCCAATCGGCATGTAGAGCTTGATTCTAGACTCCCAGCGAAGACTCAACAGCCGACAGGCAGGTTGCTCGGTGTTTCAGATGCGGACGGTGCTTGGCCTGAAGAGCCTATGGCCCCCAAAGGAATCCATGTTGATCAGTCGGGGCTGAGCACGGATGGAAAAAAAAAATAGCACCAGCTCGTTGCCATAATTAAACACGAATAATACGCCAACTTCCTTGAAATCAGCCTTCAATTTGCGAATAATGTTGGTGCTGACGGGCTGGCATGTCTCGGAGACCAAGGGGCCAAACTCAGCCTGGAGTATCTGGATATCTGACGGAGAATTGCGTCACAAAAGTAATGCAACGTTGGACAAAAATACTTGAGGGGCCGCTGAAACGAAGATACGAGTTCAGCGTTGGGATGCATGTGCCCCGACGCAGTGGGCGATTGAGCCGTTCGCTGCTGAGCCGCGGACTGGTTCCCAGTCGGAGCAGAGTTTCCTATCTT
Source organism: Aspergillus asperescens (assembly GCA_027569075.1). Lineage (NCBI taxonomy): Eukaryota > Fungi > Ascomycota > Eurotiomycetes > Eurotiales > Aspergillaceae > Aspergillus > Aspergillus asperescens. Next base: position 21,280 of record JAPDEH010000158.1, on the reverse strand, counting down.
GTTAAACTTGCATGACTAGCGTAGTGACATTCGTGCAGACCTTGCCTGATAATGTTAGTCGCCTGAGGCTGTGCTGACTGTCGAGCTGAGGGCTGCCGTCTGCAGTTGATGACTGGATGGTCTGGCAGGGCTGAACGAGCATCCACCAGTAACCTGCTACCAGTTTCGGTGTTTCCCGAGCCGTTTTTCCCAGAAACTCTCTCGCACCTGGTCAAAGGAACGTTAGACTCGCTTAGAAGCCCCTCCGTAAATTCGAAGAATGGCGAGTGTTGCTAGAAAGGAGGTATGATACTAACTAGTAACTTAGTCGTGATATGAGGTGAAAGTGGGAACCGGTGGATGGAAGCGGGAGGAACCCAGGGACTCAGACCGCTAGACATGCTGAAATGGAGTTTGACGCACGGGCGAAAAAGGACCTCTGCCCACTGTCCACCCCTGTTTCCTTTGCGTTCTTTGCGCTGCTTACAAGCTCAATCGAAATGGGTATGTAGTACGCAGTGGTAACTGGGTATGCATTTAGAAACGGAAAACGCAGTCCTTGGAATATCCATAGCCTAATTTATTTACTGCCAAACCACTCCATAATAAACGCCCCGAACAAAAGAAATACAAGAAGACAAGGCAAAATGTAACAAGACACCTGGATCAAGGTGTGAAGCCAGGCCGCGCGTCCGAAAGAACGAATGCCAGCTCACATCACCACCTGCCAGAATCCAGGTCCGACCCCTGCCCCTGCCCCTGCCATTGGTATACGTACGTAGATTACATATAAACGAGAAACTCATCAGTCGTCGGATTAGTGAAAGCCATTGCGTCGGGTGCGGCCAGAATAGTACGAGCTGCCGTGCTGGAAGTACGGATGCATGCAAGCCTGCTTGGCCGAGAGGCGCCGAGCCGGATCATATTCGAGTAGAGCCTCCAGAAGGTCAAGGCCATCCTCTTCGAGACCAGGAACCAGGTTGTGGGTTTCTTCTCGCTTCCACTTCGGGAAGGTTGCTTTGAAATCAGGGAAGGAGGTGACTCCTGGCCAGAGGGCCTCATCTGGAGTACCGAGTAGCCTAAAGTTGAAGAGTAAACATTAGATTGTGCATTCGTTGGTGGAATATCGAGCATACCGGAAGATCTTGAAGATTTCGTCGATTTCGGAGTCTCCAGGGAACAACGGTTTGCGAGTGCACATTTCGGCGAAGATAGCACCGCAGGACCACATGTCGACGCCAGTGGAGTACTGGCGACCACCGAGAAGAATTTCAGGGGATCGGTACCATAGTGTTACCACCTAGAAAGGAAGTTAGTGACCAATTGTCCATACGATGAAAGGGCAGAGAAGGATACCTCATGCGTGTAGGTTCGAAGAGGAACACCAAATGCCCTTGCCAATCCGAAATCGGCCAGTTTAAGGTTACCATCACGGTCAATCAGGAGGTTCTGAGGCTTCAAATCGCGGTGCAGAACTCTGTGGCTGTGACAGTAACGGATGCCCTCAATTAATTGTGCCATAAACTTCTTGACCATTGCATCTCCCAGCCCCAGGCTCTTGCTTAGAGAGGAGCCATCCGGTAAAGTCTTGCCACGTCCACCTTCACTGACCGGCAATGCTTCCATGTACTTCTTGAGATCGAGATCAAGGAACTCAAAAACAAGATAGAGCTTGTGTCCGTCCGCATGAACGATATTGAGAAGTCGTACAATATTAGGGTCGTTCATTTCCTTAAGCAGGGAGATTTCGCGAATCGCAGTGCTTGGTACGCCTTCATCTTCTGCTTCGAGTCGGATTTTCTTCAACGCAACGATACGGTTTGGGTGGGTGAGTTCACGGGCTTTGTAGACGACACCGTAGGTTCCTAGTAGTAGACAATAGTTAGAACCAAGGATACCCTCTATAAAACAACCAACGCTCGGATACACCGGCGTAATAAGCCACAATGGCCAATTGCAGTCGTCACGCACCCTCGCCGATTTTCTCAATCTTCTGATAATTCTCCATGTTGATCACTGAACAGCCGCTTATCGAAATGAGTCGGACCGATAGTATATGCCGAGCGAGCTCAGATGGGATCGGGACGAAGTCAATGTGAGGTAGTCCACCAGCGTCGTGGGGTGCAGGACACAAGTCAGACTGCAGGGCAACAACGGCGAGCGTTGATGTTGCCCAGGAACAAAGCGCAGAAAAACAATCGCCGCGAAGACCAGGGTTCTGTCGGACTGCGAGGGACGGGGGTGTATCGAGCGGGGCGAGCAAGGGAAAAATCAAATCCCAATCAAGGGCTCGCGATATCCGACGATAGCTGAATGTATCGACTTACCTGCGTCGGCGATTTCTTTGCTCGACTCAGAGAGAGTGCTTTTCATTCCTAGTGGGGAAATGAAATGAAGGCGGTGAGCGAAAGCGGTTGTACACAAACAAAGTGACCGCGTCTGAAGGCGGTGGGCGCGTCACCAGCTGACTCTCTCCAACACACTTTACTCATTCACTTGAATTCATCACTCCTTGATATACACTGCCTGCTCATGTATCAAATTAAGGGAGTTTCTGCACTGCACCGTCAGATAGTAGACAGGCTGCTATACCTAAGGAATCTACTCCGCATCAGTGGTTCTATCTTGTCTCGGACCTAAGCAGTCTCGCTCTTGATTGACGATTGCCCTCGTTGGGAACAAATACACAAGGCTGAAACCAGAGTAAAACTGAAGCCAATACTTGTCTTAAGCACAGCAAAGGCCCCTTTCGAAAGCCACCTATCCTTAGTATTTCGCTTTTTATGGCATAGAACCTTGAAAAAGAAATGAACCCAGAGCCACAAGAGCAAAGAACCCAATCCAATGACGACACTAGCATCGATCAGCAAAGTTAAAAAAGAAGTCCTCACGGTCTCTTCCAACGCCCGGTCTACAGTCCTTTCACCTATTAGAGTACTCCAAAATACACGATGCCTGCTCGTCGAAAGGGAAACCGTTCATCGATCGTTTACAACCCTTTGCTGACCTCAACAATATCCCAGTGCCGTTTACAAATGCAAGCTTTGAGCGCGGCGAAGAGTGGACCAAAGGCGCCTTATTATGCACCTGGGGAGCTGGGGCTATCGTGGTTGTCAACATGATCCTCATAGTTATCGCAGGAGGGATGTCGTATCCAAAGCCATCCAACCAGGGGAAGTTTGAGAGCGCAGCGCTCTATCATGGCAACTGTTCTCAGGCTGATGGTTGGGAGACGGTGCTTCATCTCCTGATCAATTTTCTTAGCACTGGGCTACTGGCTGCCAGTAACTATGTGTCATGCAGTGCCTGTGTGCTCCATCACGAGCGGACGTCAACCGAGTTCACGCAAAGCAGGGCTGGACATTGGGACGTTGAGCCTGAGGAACTTTGAGCAGATGGACACTAGACGGAAGGTGCTTTAGGTAATCTTGTTTATGAGCTCATTGCCGATTCATATGCTGTTGGTTAACCACTTATACTGGGTCCGTCCTCGAAGTATAGCAATAACAGTGTAAATATAGGTTCAACTCCGCAGTCTTCTCGCCTATCACGACTAGAGCGTATGGGACGGTCTTGATCCCGACTGACCTCGCGTCAAACGAGTCCTTGTCGACAGTCACGATGCAGAGCAATTTCTCAATCGTACAGGATTCAAAGCAAGGGATATACGAAAAGATCTATCCAATGGCGCCCTCCACAATATCAGCCTAGCCGACTACAATAATAAGTTTAACACCGAGATTGGACTGTCCTCCTCGCTACAGGCAGAGATTATACGTATTGCTCTGGGGTCGCAAATGATACAACCCCTGATGACATGAATAACATATGGGGATATCGGTATATAAGATCAATGACATGGTCAGCAATACAGAACGGTCCAGAAGACTGGTGTGTCGCCCCTATGCACTGTACCTATCCCATCCGGTCTTTCCGGGACCCCGACGTCACAGGCGCAGACAATCTGTCAGAAGGCTAGCAGAGCTATGATGATGAGTACTACGAACAACGTGTGCGCCAATGCCACAATGGGTCCCTGTCAAAGGAGTCTTTCATTGACCTCGACACCTTGTTCAGCTACGTGTCTATCTACAATCCTGAGAACCTCACAACACAACTTGGATCGATTCAAGGGCGTTGTGACTCAAATTCGGTCTTCGTTCTTGTAAGAAGTATAGGGATAGTTACCTCACAAGCCTCGAGTCTGCGCCTTAAACCGGCACCTCATATAAGGTGCCCATTTGCGGGAAAGACTCCCATCGTTCTGCATAGATCTGTTTCGCAACAATCTTCAGCTGCAGCGACATGGAACTCTCTCCATAGTGCTCGATAATGCCAGCCCTACTAACTCTCGCAGCCAGCGAGCTCCAACCCCCTCTCAAACCCCTCAATAAGCACTCGGTAGCTTTCTCAGGCGACCACCAGCGAGGGAGCAAACCCGGCCTAGCCTCAGCAACGTTCAAGAACCGGCGAAACCCACCACGGCTGTCGGACGCTCCACCGTAAAGATCGTCGGGATCTGCTTTCCCCATGAAGAGAAATCTGTCATCGATATAGAGACGATAGGTATCAATGAGGAGCTTGTAAATATCTTCCTCAGGATGGTTATGGAGCCAAGTTTGGTTGTGGAGCTTTCTGAATGGTTTGTCGATGGAAGCAGAGAGACCTTTGGGAGGAAGTGGGTTGGTCGAATAAGTGGTTGATTCGGCGTTCTTGGAACAGCCTTTCTTATGGGCTTTCCAGTCTGCTTTTTGGCATTCGCGGGTGTAGTACCACTGGGTTTTGCATTTTGCGCAGCGCTTGAGCGGGGTTTCGCTGGATGCTTTCTTTGCGCAGGTGTTGCAGGTGGTAGAGTCGGCCATTGTGGTTGATTGTGAGTTGACAGACGCTGCTTGGGTTGCTTGGAGGAGGAATTCGAGAGCAGAAGGACACTTCTGAAGAAGAAAGTGAGGATCTGGGGGGAGAACTGAGGGGGGAAAATTGGAGTGGGAAAGGGAGCTTTGTTTGTTGAATGCTGTACCCTGCGCGGCGCTTGTGAAGATGAAGGTGAAAGTGAAGACCAGACATAAGTGAATAGTACACCAGCTTGGCGCCACCTCCGATGTTTTATTCACTTTGAAGTCGGCAGTACAAGAGTAGCAGGTCCATTTTTTATCTAGTGGGGACTGCTGGAAAGCCTATGACCTGCTCGATATCTCCAGAAGCCATCGGCTGTCAAGGTATCAAGACGTGGTCTTAGGGGCGTGTGCTTTGAGACGGAGAAGCTACGAAGTTGACTCGCCGATATTTTGTTGACTGATAATATGACAAAGACTCAATTAGACCCCTCTCACATAGATTTCTCCCCGTGGATAAAGCTGCTTGTGCGCCTAAGAGGCAGACAAGACTTCGCGTATGCCATGTCAATCATTTTCGCCTGTGCGAAACTATCCTCGTGGCTGACCCAGAGCCCAGATCCCTCTTTGCCTTGAACGCGGTTGACGAACTGCTCGAGTTGGTGACGGTAAGAGACCCAGGATGGTGCACTAGGCTGATCAACACCAGCATCTTTGAACGTGTAAATCTTTTTAGACTCCTTCTTCGTCCACCTCCTGATGGCCTCGTTCGTTTCGCCCTCCGACCTCCGAATAGTAAACTCATCTTCGATATCGATGCGATGCCAGACTGCCGCCAACAGAAAGTTGTTCAAAGTAAGTTTCCGGGTGCACAGTTTCTTCTGGTCGCCAGGAAGTTGGTCATCTTCTACCGGCACCTCCTTATGAATAACGGTGACGTTAAACCTAGGGAAATCGGAAACACCTGCACGCATATCTGATACGGCCTCGCCAATAAGACCACCAGGAAAGCGGAAGGTAGCATCGGCGGCCTCATCACAGAGTTCATCTAGAGGAGACCTTCGAACAGTGCATCTAATACACTCTTCAGGTTCGGCACCTATGACCTCGCGCAAGATCCACATCACGTATGTTCCGAGGCTCAACATATTGCCACCACCCAGTTCATACTCAAATTGCACGCTGTTCCTTGGGAGCACGTACGACGGCAACTTCGCAACAGAGATGACGCGCTCCAAGTTCGGCCGATCGATTAAGGAAAGAAAATACTGCCATGCTGGCTGGAAACGATGGTGCAGTGCTTCAAGCAGGATTGGGGCGTCGGGCTTCTGCAGCAGTGGAGAGCGAAATAGAGCCTCGGCCTCTTTTTCGCTGACAACTGCGGGTTTTTCCACGAGAACGTGCTTGCCCTTGTTGAGTGCCTTCAGGGCCCATTCGCAATGTAGGCCGGAGGGAAGCGGGATATAAACGACATCAATAGATGGGTCATCGAGAATCGCTGAGACAACACCCACAGTCAGGTCAGTCAGTCAATCACCTCAGATCACCTGCAGACAGAGTTAGGATTGTGACAAATGGGACGTGCCTTCATAGCTAGCATGAACCTGAGGTATGCTGTGCTTTTTGGCATAGGCTACTGCCTTCTGCTTGTTGCGAGCGGCCACAGCCTGGATGGTCACCTCAGGATGCGTCTTTGCCGGGTTTATCAATGCGGTCTGTCTGGGGGATAGTTAATACGTTGGGTATCATGGATTGACCAACGAGGGGGTAAGGTGTACGACTCACGCGATAGTAGCAGCACCAAGGATACCAAATTTCAAAGTGTTAGGTGCCTTGGGAACCTCAGAAGGAGAAAGAATCTGCCGAATGCGGGCAATGAAAGTGAGTATAGACGCCATTTTTAAACCCATCGGTTATGTCAACCGGTTCATGGCAAACTTTGATTTTCGAGTCGTGCAAGAAGTGCGCGGCGACAGTTATATCTAAACTGACAGCTGACCATGATGGATGGCTGCACTGTTGCACAGAGTTGCTGACAATACGCAAGCACTCTCTTCCTCGGCAAATACCTATATCCTGGGCGGAATTCTGGTTGGTTTATATTGCGGCAATTTCGAGAGCATGTCTTGATATGGAATGATGTGAGTTAGCATTGCCTTTTGCGTCATAATTTGGTTTACATTTTTGCCTTTTATGAGCTAGTTTGGCTGACAAATGTTCCCATCAACTAGTTACAAAAACAATGGAGCAATAGATCATGATCTTAACTTCTATGGGACAAAAAGAACTGGGAGCAAACGCTGAGTTCCTTCGAGAATGGGCATGGACTCTGGTAGGTTGCCAAGGGCTGATCAACTTGGCCAAAGGCGCGAACTGGTTCTCCCATACCGCGAGCTTGCGATGCAAAGGCACCCTGGTAGTAACTAAAGCTTGACTCTGGAAATCAGTATCAAGGACGCTCCTATGAAATTTTCTGTCTATCTCGCATATCAAGTAAGTCGGGTACGAGACTGAGACAAAAACGCCACGCTTGGCGAGTTGCACCACTCAGTAGTTGCAGCGGTTTATGTATAGGGATGGCGCAGCATTTTCCTTATTCGGACGCTTCTCAGCCTTGCCTACAGGCAGTCTTTTATATAACCACACTACTACCAGGTTGTTCCCGAAAACATTCATACTTCGCATTGACTCAAATAAACATTCGAATTTCTCCAGATCGACGTCTCTACAAATTATCTGCGCTTCTACTTCTCGAGGCACGAAGGAAGCCTCTGCCACCTTATACTATCTACCATTGGCACTCTTGAATTGTGGGTGACCATTGGGATCTCACTTCTGGATAGCCGGCAGTATGCTTCGGATTCTCGGTCGTAAAAAGACGCTGGTACCTTCTCCCATCTCCTGACGTCGAAAGTCTGCTGAACTTTTTCGTCAATTACCTAGTCAACGAGTCCTTGGGCGCTGTGGCAGTCTTCTAATAGGGGCGAAGCTATGGATCAACTAAGTCCCTCGACAGGTCGGATAAGATGAAGATCCGCGTCTCTATACACCGCGATTATCGTCTTCATTTTCGATGACGATGTGTCAGATGTTGGGAGGATCAACGATGCAAGTGTTAAGAGTCTGTTTAGTCAGCCCATCTCTAGGTCATCTTGGAGTCCACAGTCAACAGTGGAGGAAAACTGACCCATAATGGTGCCTAACTCCACCCCCTTAACCAGGCTTTCGACGCCGAACCGAAACAACAGATGCGGCCCAAGCTACCTTACCGAAAGCTAAGAACTCGCGCCAAAGACGGGCCGGCCTTTGTCTTCATTGACGCTGCCGACAGTCCTTCAGGTGGGCCAGCCGGCGAGGATACCAGGGTCCTAATCAGACGGCAGGCTGCACGATCAGGTCGCAAACATCAACGGACACAAACCGCGAGACAGGGCCAGAACGATGCCTCCGAGGATTCTGGGGCGTTGGTGGTACACGGGGCCGCCATCAGGGGCGTATTTCCTACAGAAGAAGATGACAGCGTTGATCACCCCATTGCCCCGCAGCCCTCACTCACTGGGTACGAGGCATTGAGGGTCAAATTCAACTTCGACATCACCTATCTCACGAGCTTTACGGATGTGGATCTTGGGAAAACAGCGGCGCTCCCTCTACAAAACAAACCAACCCTACTCTCGAGCCTTCTCCAGCAACGATCGTCCACGTTTCTCAGCTTCCTCCCTAGTCGCTATGGGTCGAGCCCTTGTCTCGACGATGCTATGCACTGCCTTGCCGCACGAGCGGGTCGGATGTTTGGTTATTCGGTCAGAGCAGCGACAATATCAACGCTCTACGGAAAAGCTTTGAAAAGTTTACAGTATGCCCTTAGTGACCCCAATCTGTGCATGGGAGTCGAAGTTTACTGCGCAACGCGGCTGTTAACACTTTATGAGGTAGACTCTATTCTATCCATTTTAGATGTTGGTTATAACGGGTATTAGTTGATTAGCCCCCCTGAAGAGAACCATTGGATTCTTCATAATCGGGGCGGAATCAGGCTGCTAGAGCTAAGGGGCCCCGAGAACCATAAAACGAGGTTTGAATGGATGCTTCTGAAAAGTGTGGCGCCATCTATCGTGAGTGCTTTCCTTCAATTATCACCATCAAACTTTTTTCCAAGCAGGACATTACAAAGCGAGGCCGGTTTGATGGATACGGAAACCATAACTTAGCGAGGTACAAACTAACTGCCTTGTAGCTTTTAGACGAAATGTATAGATTACGAAGCTCTAGCATCTTTGAACTTCCTGTATGGCAACGCCTCTTCGAGTATGCGTCAAAAACAGAAACGGACCACGACTCCAGTCTATGGTGGGAGTTCTTTCGACTAGTCTGCTTTGTTACAGGTGTTGTAACCGAAATGAGAGACATCTTTACAGCGTCGATAACCCAGTCTGCGTACTTGGCAAGGACGTCAAAGGTCTTAGACCGAGCAAGATGGGTACATAAAATGTTCCACGACGGCCACGTCCGCTACCAGACCAGAGAACCATACCCCCTATCCCTCTTCAATCTCCCCGCTACGCCTGAGTCGCCTGACCGCATCAGACTCCGCGGATTCTACTTTCACCCGATGATGCAGATCTGCCGTGCACTCACGACTCTTTCGCCGGACGAGATGGAGCGCGCAGCAGCGGAAGTCGAGGCGCAGACATTAGCGGCGCAGGCGTTGCTGATTCAACAGGCGACTGTTGAGTTAGACCCGGCCATGTCATGGTATTTTGAGCAGAAGAATCCGTTTGCCCATGGTATTATTCGGACGAGGGAACCGTGGGTTTCTCACACCCAATTGCCGTGGGAAGAGCTACGAGTTGTCCTGGCGCAGCGATGGTTGAAGTGGCATTATTCTTGGAGGGTTGCGCATCTTTCTGAATCGTTGGAAAGCTGAGTCTGATTAAGCGTTTACGTGGAATTAGTCCAAGAATATCTCGCCTAGGTCTGATGAATAATGCTCCATCAAGTAGTCACCTATAGTAGCGGTGCTCTACTACAAACACTCCATCACTGACGCTACCTACTCATTTTGGTCCTCCCGCCAACTACTTGCAATACATTATTTCCGATTCCATTAGACGCCCGGGTAAGTCAGGATGCTCGATATGATATCTTTGTGACATTAGTGCCCCAGGCCAAACTCGATCAGATACCATGGCATGTGCTTTCTTCAATAATCTAGATGATTCAATAAATGCTAATTCTATAATCCGAAATGCCCTTAACACCAAAATACAACAAACAAACAGTTAGACACTCAGGCTCTAATTTAACTCTCTCTTTCTCTCTTCCCCTCCCCCTCCTCTTCCTCCCTAATATTTCCCCCTTTGCTCGAGAGTCACCACATCCGAGACGATAATCATAGCCAACGAGCCAATCCCGCCTCCGGCAATACCGGCCAGACCACGAAAGACATAGAACATTGCTGCATTCTGGGACAGGCCGCAGACCAGGTCAGCGATGCAAAGCAGAGCCAATACATACAGGACCTTTGTTTAGGGCATCAAAATCTGCTGGCTTAGTGGCGATTCTGAATCCGACGGGCTATCGGAACCTATCCGAAGCTCCGATGCGCACCCCCATTCGTTGATAACTTGACCGTTGGTATCCACGAGGTATGTAGTTGTCGAGGAGGTTATTCGATATGTGCTATCAAGAAGTAATTATTGGAGTATATATTGATAAAGAGAGTATGAGACCAGGTAAGTCCGAATTGCGGAGATGAGCGATGAGCCTACTCTAACAGCCACAACGGCTAATATCAGCGCAGTTGGATAGATGGAAAGTCTGTGTGTGTTTTATTCTATCCTCGAATATCAATCAGTATTTTTCTGGTTAACATATACTCTGCTGGTACTCCGTAGTCATGTGACAACAGCCGCGGAACAGGATGCGGAGGCGGTTATGGGCGGCGCGGGGATTTTCAATAAGTTGGGTTCAATTCCACGGGATTCCGCTTCGACGTCTTTCCTTCATCTACCTAGCCCTCAAGGCAGCCGGACTTCCATAATCCTATCTCTCCCGTGTATTCCTAGATCGATATGACCATCCAACACACGACCGGGCTCACTGCCCGCCTTCTCAAGCGCACAGCTTTCCCCGCTTCTCACCAGTGGCGGAGGCAATTCAGCGCGGCCCGTCCGACTTTCAAGGAGATTCAGGAAGCGTACATTCTCAGTGCCGCTCGGACGCCCACTACGAAGGTAATTTACCATCCTTTACCCAATCTGCTTGTATAGTTAACGTTTCTAGTTCAACGGCTCCTTCGCTTCAGTATCCGCCCCCCAGCTCGGCGCTGTCGCCATCAAGTCCGCGGTGGAAAAGTCCAGCGTCCCCATCGAGAAACTCACAGATGTATACATGGGCAATGTGCTCCAAGGCTCAGTCGGGCAGGCCCCGGCTCGTCAAGCCTCTATTTTCGCAGGCCTGTCGCCAAGCGTGGAATCGGTGACGGTCAACAAGGTCTGCGCGTCCGGTCTCAAGGCCGTCGTGCTCGCGGCGCAGAACATCCAGCTGGGACTTGCTGAAGCTCAAATTGCTGGTGGAATGGAGAATATGTCCCGAGTGCCGTACTATCTTCCCCGGTCTAGCCAGCTGCCTCCGTTTGGAGAGATCAAGTTGGAGGATGGCCTGATTAAGGATGGGTTGTGGGATGTCTACAACCAGTTCCATATGGGTATCTGCGCTGAGACTACGGCGAAGAATTATGGTATTTCTCGGGAAGCTCAGGATGCGTATGCCATTGCATCCTACGAACGGGCGCAAAAGGCGTGGGGCGAGAACAAGTTTGCCGATGAGATTGCGCCTGTGACTGTTAAGAGCAGGAAGGGCGATACCGTGATTGAGCGTGACGAGGGTTATGAAAACCTGCGGGCTGATAAGTTGAAGACACTCAAGCCTGCGTTTTTGAGGGACGGTACTGGCACTGTGACGGCGGGTAACGCGTCGACTATGAACGACGGCGCATCCGCTCTGGTTTTAGCTAATAGGGATATTGCCCGCGAGTTTGGCGCTGGAAAGCGTGCTCTGGCGCGCATTGTATCCTCTGCTGATGCCGCCGTTGATCCGGTCGACTTCCCAGTCGCACCGGCCAAGGCTGTCCCCATCGCTCTCGCGCGGGCTGGTATCACCAAGGACCAGGTTGCTGTTTGGGAGTTCAACGAGGCTTTCGCCGCCGTTATCGAAGCCAACGCGAAGGTTAGCCGCTCTTACTTGCTTAAACTTACTGAGATGATTGCTAACTATATCAGATTCTCGGTCTTGAAAATGCCCGTGTGAACCCCCTCGGAGGTGCCATTTCTCTCGGTCATGCGCTTGGTAGCTCAGGCTCTCGTATCCTCACAACTCTTCTGCACCAGCTGCAGCCTGGCGAGTATGGTGTTGCTGCTATTTGCAACGGTGGTGGAGCTGCGACTGCGGTTGTTGTGCAGAAATTAGACCGGGTGGATTAAACCATTGGATGATAGTTATGTATTTCAATAGTATTTTTTCCCAGTGACGGCATATTTGGGGCATTTGAATAGTGACATAACGGGTCCCCCGCATGCTAAGGGTTTATCCGGGATTTGCGTCGGCTGAGGAGTCGGCAGTCGTCGCCACAACCACACCCGATGACTTCAATAAAAGCATCATGGAGGGCCAACATCTTTTTCCGAACAATCATTCTTTCTTACGAGCAACCATAAACTCGAATATTGGTCGCTATCAAAAATGGCGACTCCCGGACTCCTGTACGTGACGATGCAGCCTCGTCCCTCTCTCCCGGCTGCCCAGTTCCACGAGTGGTACAACTCTGAACACGGTCCTCTACGCCTACGTCTCCCCTTCATAACCAATGGCTTCCGTTATCGGGCTATTGATGGTATCGACCCAGAATGGGTGGCGCTCTACGACATCACCGACATGGATGAGCTCACCCGCGAGACGTACCTGTCCCTCCGCGGGGATGGCATCAAGACCCCGCGCGAGAAGGCGGCGATGGCCCAGATCGCCGTGGACCGCAAACTCTATGACCTCCTCCAGGACGAAAAGGCGGTTGATTTCCAGCCGCTCGAGAACCAACCCGACACCTCTGCCACCGGCCACGTCCTGATCTCCAATACCTCCACCATCCCCGCCGACTCGGCCAAGGAAGACGACCTGAAGCGCTGGTACAAGGAGGAACACATCCCCATGATGGCCCGTGTACCAGGCTGGCGTCGCAGCCGGGTCTTCGTCACGGCATCCATCGACTCCAACGCCCGCAAGGAATTCGTCGCCCTCCACGAATTCACCCCGCAGAATGGCCTCGGCGGCCCCGAGCACAAGTCCGCCATGGGCACGCCCTGGCGCATCCGCATCAGCGAATCCCTCACCTCCAAAACCCGCCGCGTCTACAACTGGGCATACACCTTCGGCCCAGCACCGCGCGAGCTCTCCTCCCTCACATCCCCGGATACAATTGGGCCGTGGTCCTCCAACGACGGCCGCACCCGCACCCTCCCCAACCCCACCAACCCCGCCGTCGAATCCTACATCACCACCCCCGACAGCGTAGACCTATCCTACCGTCTCGAGGGATCCACGAACCCCGACGCCCCCGTCATCCTCCTCAGCAACTCCATCCTAGTCGACTACTCCATCTGGGACTCCTTCGTGACAACATTCCTCTCCGACAAGCGAAACCGCAAGTTCCGCATCCTGCGCTACAACACGCGCGGCCGGTCCGCCGCCGCCGGCGAAACACCGATAACCATCGACATCCTAGCAGGAGATATCATCGCCCTCCTAGACGCACTGCGGATCCCGCAAGCGATCCTCATCGGCGTTAGTCTCGGCGGCGTCACAGTCCTCAATGCATCCCTGCTCTACCCGTCGCGCGTCAAGACATTCATATCCTGCGATACGTACAGTTCCGCTCCCGAGACGAACAGAAAGGCATGGAATAACCGCGCTGCCATTGCAGAGTCCGAGGGCGCCACAGACCCAGCTACAAAGGAACCTATCATCGGCGAGGAACTTTCCGAAGTCACGACGCGGCGCTGGTTCACGCCTCAATCGTACGAGACGCAGCCCGCTGTCCCGGCGAGGATTAAAGAGGCCGTGCGTGCGAATAGTCTAATCGGGTTCAAGAAGGCGATGCAGGCGCTTTGTGCGTATGATGTTCGGGAGCGCATGCAGAAGGCTACCGTGAAGGGACTGTTTGTTGCTGGGGATAGCGACGGTGTGCTTCCGAAGACGATGGTGCAGATGGCGGCGGATTTGAAGGTTGAGGGTGGGGCGGAGCTGAAGATTGTTCCTGGTGCTGGACATTTGCCGATGGTTGAGCAGCCCGAGGCATTTGCGGGGATTGTTAATGGGTTTTTGCATCAGTGAATCTTGCATGTTCTAAAAGATAGATGTATATTGATTCGGATCTATGTCGATTGGATTCCTGCCTATGTAATGGTATGAGCTAGATTAAACGGGACAACTTTTTTTTCCATGCAACGATTACTGCAGCGCCTTAATAGCCATAGCATACGCGCCCTCCTGTGTCTTATGCCCACCGATGAACCCGCTCGCGTGGACAAAGACGGCTCCCTCAGGGATGCTAGGCTCACCACCCTCCGCAGCAAGAACACTATCCAGATCCGCATCCCTAACTCCGCGCCACTTCTCCGGCAGCGGCTTCCTGGAGACAAAGCTCCCCTCGTTCACGGAAACAGCCTGGATCCGCCACTTGGAACCTTCCGTCGCACTCTCTGGGTAGAGAACATAGGCCACTTCAGCCTCGTCCTCTCCACCCTGGGTACCAGCGGCCTTGGCCTCCGTCTCAAAGTTATAAAGATGCTCCTTCCATGGCACCCCGCCCTGTGGGAGAACCATAATCTTCCCACTAGGATGAACGTCCTTCCGGCTTTCGTAGGCGCCCTTCACGGTCTCACGTGCCGGTAACCAAGACGAAACCGCATGGCGCAGCTTCCTAGCAAACACAGACCCAATGAACTGACTAGCCTGGCTGAATAGCCCATCCTCATCGAGCTGAGCCGCCTCATCTTCAGGAGTGGGGTAGTTCATATCATTCACGATACTAGCAACCGTCACGCCTCCATCCTTGAATCGCTTCGTAATCCCCGCTTTCGAGACGCTATCGGGGTCATACGCCGCAATGCCATTGTCGTTCGCGTCAATCGCTTCGACGAAATCCGCGTAGAGCTTGTTGAAGATGAGACTCACGTTGGCGTTGTCGGCAGGGAGAGAGGCGTGGTTGGCGATGATGTTCTGGCCGAAGTGCAGATACACTAATCCTGCAGAGGAGAGCTTTGTCTTGTACCCTGGGAACGTGGTGTTGAAGGTGCGCTGGTGGTGGTCGTAGCGGTTTGCGGAGGCGTCGTATTCACCGCCAACGTCGACGACTGTGTGGCAGGTTGCGAGGAGGGCGGGGTCACGGGTGCGGACTAGGGGTGATTGGGAGTAGGCTGGGAGGAGGCGGAGGAGGTAAACAGCAAGGGCTTCATCGGCGTGGAAGTGGCCGCTAGATAGTCAATCAATTAGCATCATATATCATGGTACAATGGTGGGGTGAGAGGGGAGCAGGGAGGGGTTGGTGTACTTGTGTGTCCCGATGGAGGGGGAGTCGATGCGAGGCTTCTTGGTGACTGATTCGGAGGCCATTTTGAAGAATCGCCGGAACATACAGGGGAAAGAGGGTATCTTGATTGTTGTCAAGGTGACTTTCAAAGTGCCTGAAGTTTGAACTTATCCTGGATTTTTGAGGTTGTGGGGATGTTTGGTCTGTTTGGTTTGTTTGCAGAGCTTGGCCAGATCTCTGCTTGCAGACGGTGTTTGCTGATTGGTGATTAGGCCGCTGGACGAAATTCGGTAAACTAGGCTTGGCACATCCATACCTTGGTCTTCCTCCGGACCAATCAGAGTCGACTATTAGTATGTGGTGAATCAACCTCTACTATAAATTCGTAACCAACGAAGCCTTGAATGAGTGAGTCACCTCTGGAAACTCTGGACCGTGATCTTGGCTACCTCCAAGTCCAAACTCACCCACAGACTTAGCACAGAATATTTTAAGGAGAACTCCGCAACCAGAACCTCCGACTATCTCAAACTCAGGAAGATGCCTTAATACAATAGATAATATTGCAAGATATACGTAGAGTTGCCCCTAGGCCTTCACATGTGCAGCAAATGGCGAATTTAATCCTCTAACAAGATGCGCTAACCCCCCCGGCGCCTATCAGAAAGAATTGGGTCACACAGTTTATTAAATGTTATAATAGCATTAAAAGCTGCTTTGCTTGATAATACAACTACAAGAGGGCGCTCTGCGAGGATCCTAGGGTTATTAGGGACTGGTTCAAACGTTTAAAAGAGGTTCAAGACAAGCACGGCATTCAGGACGAGGATATTTACAATTTTAATAAAACGGGCTTTGCTATGGGTCTTATTGCAACTACTAAGGTAGTTACACATTTAAATATGCCAGGAAGGCCTCATCTTATTTAACTGGGTTAACGCGAATAGGTCACCACGATTAAATGCATTAACTCCACAGGATTTAGCATTCCAACTTGCATTATTTTTAAAAGAAAGGTCTATATAGAAGGATGGTTCGAAGAATTTGATTTACTGCATGATTAGAGGATTGAGGTAAGCGCAAATAAGTGGACAACTGACAAGATAAGCCTCTGGTGGCTTAAGAATTGTTTTATTCTTGCAACAACTACGCGGACCAAGGGGTCCTTTCGATTACTAGTTCTTGACGGCCATGGGAGTCATCTTACGCCTCAATTCGACAAGATATGCAAGGACAATAATATTATATGTATTTGCATGCCTCTGCATTCATCTCATCTCTTGCAACTGCTAGATGTTGGTTGTTTTGGTTCTTTAAAGCGCGCGTACGGAGGCCTAGTTGAAGCAAATATGCGCTTAGGATTTAACTATATTAACAAGCTTGACTTTTTGAAGGCCTATCCGGCTGCGCGCAAGCAAGTATTCACGATATAGAACATTCAAAGTGGCTTTAGAGCAGCAGGAATACTTCCTTTTAATCTTAATAGGTGTTACGGAACTCGTGCTCACACGGCGTTCCTAACCCTAGAACTCCTCGTAAGCTCCGTACTTTGATTGACTTACTATCCGGCGTCACGTCCAACTTGTATGAAGACAAGTCACGGTCGGTGGTAGAGCCTGTTCGTCGTAGTAGGGCCAGCCTATTGTACAAATACAATAGCCTGTACTAAATACTGGTTGAAGTTGCTTTGCCTTGGTCAAGGTTTGTCTGAGTAACAGTAGTGTAGATAACAATAGTGTATTAATCATGAAGTAGAAGTAAGACTAGATAGTGGTAATGAGCGTCCCTTATATACCTCCTGCTTCCTACCCTTTTTTCTACCTTTCATGGTCTCCTCAGATAGTATACCGCGTATACCTTTTTCCCTACCATAATTGGTCTTCTTTAATGGTCACCGCACGTGACTTCCTGCTGATGTGACTAGGGTTTCGGCGCCCTTCTAGCAATTCGCTTTTATTCTTCCTATATTTTATTCTGCCCTTTTTGGAGGCTTGCCATGAGCGCTCAGAAATTCCTCACCGATGTTGAAAACAGCGTGGTGCCTGTTAATAGCCATGATAAAGTATTACGGATAGTATTTATCTACATGGATGAGGGGCTGTGGTGCGGTACTGGCGTGCTTGATGTCATTGAGAAGCTGCACGCACACGGATGGTCATTCAGCGAGGGCGAGTTGAGGTTATATCGGTTAGTTAGCTACCATCCATCCCTACCTAAAAACTACCATACTAACCATCACAAACACAGCACCCTGGATCTATTCTACCTAGCCCAGATCGCAGCAGCCATCTACCGCTCCGACCAAATTAAAGGCATCTACCCCTCCCCTGACGAATTTAATACTTTCTACACTGAGCACTACGCACTCCTGCACCCCTCCGCCTGGCGCGCCTATTATTCCGAGCCATTCCTAAAACAGAATACTACAGCCTGCTTCTACCGCCTCCCTGACCTCCAAGACCTACCGGACTCAGACTCCCCGCTGGACCTGCCGCGCAAGCGATCTCATGTCGGCGGTGGCCCACATGCCACGAAACTTCCCCGCTGGGCCTACAACGTCGCGCGCACATACCTCAGACAACCCTTACTTCCGCTCGCGACTCTCACCGACATAGCCCTCAGCACACTCGAGGCAACCATCAACCGCCTGCGCAAGGCGCACCCGAGCGTGCGGCCCTACTCAGAGACGCAAGCGCGCTTCTGGCTGGAGTACATGGGAGCTCGTTACTTTGGCGCACGGACCAGATCCAAGGCGCCGTCCCGGGGCGCGTGGGATGAGAACCACTTTGGGGTACTTGCGGCGCAGGGGGCATATGATATGTATGAGTGGGAAGGAAAGTAGTCGGTGCAACTGTGGGAGGCAAGCTGGGAACAGAGTAGGGTTGTTAAGCCAGATGTGGAGGATGGCATGTGGAAGAGTGAGGTAATATGGTGTGGGTGGCCGGATGGCGGGGTTGGGGCGTATGCGTGGTGGAGAGGATGGGAGGGGGAGCTTGGTAGTGAGGAGGAGATAGAGTTTTTAGCTGCTGTTGCAGTAGAGGAAACAGTAGGTGTGGAGCTAGATAAGTTAGATCTTGCAGTGCGGTCAATATATTACTTGGGGTGATGCAGGCTGCAGTTAAAATAGGGCTGGAAAGAGAAGATCTTCTTCAGGAGCTGGAGACGGGGATAGTGCAGAGTGGTCGGATTAGAGAGGAAAGGGCAAGATTATGGCTGAGGGAGGCCTTGGGGGTTATAGAGCCATATGTGAGGATATGGGAGGGGGTGTGGCCTGATACAGAGAAGAGGGGAAAGATGCTACAGCAGATCTTGGTAGAGAATGGGCAGCTTTTTGCAAGATGGAAGGCTTCGCCGCATTTAAAAGAGTTTAGTTTTGTGCTGGGTCCAAGGGTAGAGGGGTAGCAGGTTGCTAGAGCAAGGTTGTCTATTTTATTATGCCTACGGCGCAGGATTCCTGGTATATCAGGCTTGGTTAGGGCTGCGGATGAGTGGTTTGAGGTTACTGGGTTCTTTTTGTTGTTAATTGAGTTAATATGGAAGGGATGATCCTTTATATAAGAATAGTTGAACTGTAGTCAGGTGAGGGATATATTAGCAAGAACAAAAGGAATCTGCCAGAGATCAGCAAGATAAACTAGAGCTTTTAGCTGACTAGTAATTTTTCTTGGTAGACATTACTACAATATTATTACATTACTACAGAATATTTTGGCCCATCAATCTGCAGTAGTAATTCTTTAATCTCCACTACCAAGCTCACATGCTGCTGCGGTATTCCCGCAATCACACCCCTAGCCAGGCCTTGCCCGAAAATCCTTATTCTTGTACATACTCAGATTTATATTATGGATGAACTCCAGTTCAGAGGCAGCGAGATTGGGAGAGCTGGTTAATGAGTTGGAAGCTGATACAAACTCTGCAGACCAGCCAGCTTCAGATCCTAAACAGTCTGCCTCTAGATCTAAGCAGCCTACCTTAAAGTCTAAAAAGCCTGCCTCCAGACCCAACCTGTCAGCCCTGAAATCCAAACAGCCAGCTTCTGAACCCAAAAAATGGTTAGCCTTGGAAGCCAAACGGTCAGCTTCGAAGGCCAAAAAGCTGCGTACTATAATGGACGCTGCAGACCATGAGTTTGTTCTTCTCTCTAGTTAAGGCTCTATCTCTACCTTGCATGGGGACACGGCAGGAGCGGCAATATTCATTATTGTTATTTCAGGGGAAAAAGTCTGGTATATGCCATGAAAGTTGGATATAGAATCTTCTGAAATCCTCGCATTATTTGGAAGCTCTACTCCCGAATCCTATGAGAGCTTTATCAAAATTAAACTTTAGCCTGGGGATCTTCTGTATGTGCCTTCCTAAATATCAAAAGCTATGCTAATATATTTACTAAAGTTATGCCTCCTGGTTGCCCACACGCTGTCCTGACCCCAAAGCACATACTTGCCTTTGGAGGTTCATTCTACACACTGCTATATCTTGGATCTAGTCTCTGGCGTTGTGTATGAAGTTTGGGATGGTATATACCTCCAAAGAAGGCAGGCGATTAAGCTGAGATAAAACACCCATCAGGGCAAGCCAGATACCTGATGCTCTGAAGTGTAGCTCGAGCCAATAAACTTTTTGACCGTGCATAATTACGTTAATCAGTTTATCAGTAGTGGGTAAGCCCTCCTCCCGGAGGAATTGACTTTTTGTTCCACCTTTCGCGTGATAACGCATAGCGAGATATCGGTACGCAAGAGCACGAAGAAACCATTTTCTTAGGTTAAACCCGCGCCTGACAGTAAGGAATGCTTCTTTCGGATTATCGATTGCACATTCTTCCATTATCAAGCCTGTTGGATCCTGCAGCTCTTCGGAGAACTGAATAATCTGGGGCAAATAGAGCCAGGCCTTGGGAAGAAATGTTTCTGCTGTTTCTGAGCGATCACCTTTTGGCATGATCAGCCCGTTTTGTGCAGCTAGAAAGAAGCTAGCTTAAGGCAGTTCAATTTCCGCTTCTGTTGTTTTGCATGGCAAGCATCGTGAAAGGAAGTGTTCAGCTCCATGGGCTAGCGCCATGAAAGTCAGACTGTATTTGTCAATATACAGACTAATGATCCCCACAGACATTCCCATCCACATCAAGATGCCATCCCCGCTTCCTTCCTCTATCCAAAGACCTCCATGTGTGATAAGGACCTGATCGGCATGGATTTGTATTTCAACTGCCTTGATTTTGCTATTTCACAGTTCTTCTTCGGTCCTAAGATGATGGGACCCGGGATAGACCTTGAGAAGCCCAAGCCCTGGTTCAAATCCTACTCTCAGGGGCCTCCAGACGGAGATCGCATCACGGCAGGGGTGTGCCTTTCGACCCCGTGGACCCAGGGAACTAGAAGCCAAGCTGCAAATGATTGGGCCCTGCCGGATCACTCCTTTAGTGGTTCCAAAGTGGGACAGAAGAGCCACGTCTAGCTGTATAACTAAATTAGAAACCATAAATAATCGTGCCTATGCTGATACATACATTAATACCATGCTCTGTAATCCGCTGCTACTTTATTTGATGATTGGCAGAAGTCACATACCCCGCTGATCCTGGGCTGGCGAGGCGATCGAATGCATCCGTCTCGACTGATAGAGAACGTACAAGAGCCTCATCGGGTTCTGGCCTACTTGTAACAAAATAGTAACCGTGTTGGTTCATGTTAACTTCATGGTCTTTGAGGATATATTGCTCAAACAGGCCATCATCACTTGATTGCGGGGATACAGTGGTTGATCACCTGACGATCATTCCCACCTGACGATCGATTTCAACCACCACCACCACAACAAACATGAAGCAATTCAACCACATACAACTAATATTATCGGTCAAATTTTTGGTGGCATA
>JAPDEH010000157.1:0-38968 GCA_027569075.1 Aspergillus asperescens | reverse complement strand
TAAATTATTTCCTAATTCAGAAAATTGCGTTATTGGTGATGACTTCAAGTTCCATGAGCGTTGAAAACTTTAGGGCGGTGGGCGGATTACTGTGGGTGGGCGGATCACCTGATAAATACGTTAGTTATCTTTGGGGCTGACTAACCACCTCCCTACCACATGAACGTGTAAATAATAATAGTAAACACAATGTAGTATTGTTAGATTATCATGGGCAGTTACAAAAAAGTCTAGTTTGATCAACTGTTATGTTCAAGGGAATTACTCTTATTATCTTTGTTTGCTATTTTATGACGCAATACTCCCTTGCTTGTCAGAATGAAAACCGCCAACCGTTTTGCGTCAAATATATAAAGCCCGACGACGGACTTCCAAGTTACAACAACCCGTGTACAAATTTATTCCTTGATCTTAAGATAATCGACATTCAATACCCATTTATAATTTACCGGCAGCTAAGCAATCGAGATACAGAAGGTCCAAGTGTGATCTGTGCTTCGATCGCAGTTCGTTGCCTGAGTTACCTGGCAACTCCAGTTCTGTTTACCTGCCTTCAGCCTTTCACCAAAGCGGGCTACTGGCGCATCCGGCCTAGTACCATTTTGGCGCGCGGCTGGGCTCACCATCAGCTGTGATTGGTCCGCCTCCCCAGCCTCCCGCCGAATGCGAAACTCCCGCCCATCTTAAGGCCTCCATCCTCCATGCTCCTTGCTTCTCACATCATTCTCATCTGTCTCGTTTGATTTCCATTCTTCTATTCCCCTTGCTCTTCTTATCTCGTCGGGTACTCTCACACCTACCCCGCGATCGTTGTCAACCGGCGCTTTATTCTCCTAGGAAAGCTCGATTATATCCGACTTGCTCCCTCTAAGTGTCTATACCGCCCTGCTTAATCGATAAGCGGTTGGGTTGAGTCGACAATCGCAAGTGAATATTGGACTTGGTTTAATTGTGCGACAATCGGGGTGCCGGAGCAATTTGTTCTCTGAATATTGGTGCCCATATCTGAATATATCCTCCTTGACATCTGTGTCGGCGGAGGCGCATCCGACTCTATCCCCTCACCCACGAGCCTGGACTCCGACGTGGTATATCCCTTGACCGCCTTATGCCAACTGTCCGACCAACGCATTAACTGATAATTGCGATTCCAGTGCGATAGTTCCTCCCGGACAACTCATATCCTCCTTCGTTCCCTTCTCGCTGTCATGTCGCAGAACACCGAGCTTCAGCTGTCGCAAGGCTCCCTTGCCCCCCCGGTGGAAATATCCCGCCCCGTCACGCCAGTTCAACGCGCAACTCTCTCCGCATCGCCCAATTTGAGTATAGAAGCTCGAATCCGGTCTCCGCACTCCGACAATCTCAAGTTCATTTCCCCCCCGTCATTGCCTTCATCAGATATGACTCCTCCACCCTCAACCCAGATTCCTGGAGCTCCACTTCGAGGGTCTCGGTCTCGATCGAGCTCGTACCTGGCACCTTCGCCGGACATTGAAGAGACCCTCTGTGCTGCATATGGGGCATCTGAGAATCTTCCAACTGCCGACGAAATTGATACTGCTAACGAGGGCAAACTCCGCGCTATTGCTAAAGAGCTGCTTGGAATAGCTCGAGAGGCTCGTGTGTCGGCCCTCCACTTCAAACTGCAATATGGCCTTTTATCCTTCAGAAGTAACGTGGCTATTAAACGCGCCGAGGTTGAGCATAAGCTTGCTAGGAGAGAGGCCGAAATCCTTCAAAGTACCGAATACCGCAGTCGTCATTTCCCAATTGAGACAGAGCCCGTGCCTCAAATCTCCAATGTCGAGTTGGAACTTGCCGTTAAACGTAATCAAGAGCTGGAGAGAGTCAATGTTACTCTTGACAGAAGACTTCGACGAGCGAAGAAACTCATTGAGCAAGAAAAAGAACAGTCGGATATGTTGAAAGAAGAGAATCGGCTGTTGAAGAATCGCATCAGGGAGAATAGGGTACATTTCTCTCGGATGATTGAGCACGGTCCAATGTCCCCTAGCCCTCAAGCCAGCGTCCAGACTCCTCATCGGAGGTCTCTGCCTCAGTTTATGGATAACAGCGACCACCATATGCATAGGAGTGACAACAGTAATCCGTTTGCTGCTCTCCTTGCAGCTGATCGTGTTTTGAACAGGGAATCATCCAGTGTGACATCGACGCCGCACCGGCACAGAGCCCATAGGCAGCATTCGAATGGACATGTGCGAGGTAGCCATTCTTTGTCATCACTCCCCATCACGCCGTCCCAGGCGCGGAAAGTCCACCAGGAAAGTCGATACGTCACCTCTGGAAGAGATTCCAGCGATGAGAATCGTGATAGGGACAGCACAATCTCTGCCTCCGACATCGAGGAAGCCGAGACGGAAGAAGATATTCCCCTCTCCCAGGCGGGGTCTCTTGCAACTAGCATGCTTCGCCGCAACCACCCGGCTATCCAGCACGATATGCCGAGTGCAGCCAACCCAGCACCCAAATCCAGCACCCTACTCCAAACGAAGTTGTTCGGGCAAGTGAGGAAAGCGGGTGTTGACCGGCCTACGCGTAACCTTAAACGCAAAGCAAGTTTTGATGGTGCGAGCTCGAAGAAACCAAAAGCGGAGGACCAGGTGGGTCTCGGTATTCACTGAGGTATGGAAATAATGGGATACAATTACACTCAGCTTATGCACTCACACGATTCTTTTCTTGTCATTATTATGATTGCCCCTTCATGTATCATGAGCGTTTCTTCCTTTTGTTTTGGTACAGTTTACACAGTTTAAAATCAGGTTTATGTTGCGCCAAGTTTTTCCTTTTTTGTTTTTCTCTTTTCGACACTGTCCCTCCGTTGCAGTCATTTATGACGAATGAGAATGATGACATGTATTGATGTATGGGCGAATTGGTGGTGTTAACTTGGGTATTGTAACTGTTTCATGGTCTACTCATTTGCTTATATTGGAAATTTGATGCAAGACTTTTGTATTTACAAATCTTGATATAGATACTAGGTTAAGTGTTATCCAAACCCAATTGAACCAGATACCGCAACTAAAGGGAGACGGCAGCTATGAGTCTGTTTACTTGGATGGACAGTAACTAGTTAACTATGAGCTAACGTATTTCCCGGGTGATCCGTGGTTCCCGGGTGATCCGTAATTCTCCCTCTAAAATCCATGCTTGCTCAACTTTAAAGCACTGTACAACAACCAAAAGTGATTTAAATTGAATAGACTAAAAGCCAAAACGAGTAGGACAGCTGGTTCTTTTATGCCCCTGAATATTACATTCCGAACATCTTGGTAGAGCACGTTTAGGTACACCTAAACTTTGAGGAGCACCTCCGCTGGCACCCCCCCATCTTGCTTCTATCTCCTTATTTCTGGACAAAATTAGATCCCTAGCTTCCTGAAATGAAAGACCTTCTGTAGAAGTCATCTGGCGTTTAGATCAACTCTTTTTCTGCCTGTCATTCTCTATAACTGAGCGGAGATGACAGTTTTCCTTGGCTAGTAAGCTAGCATTATAGATAGCCAACTCACACCCTTTCACAAACTCATCTAGGACCTTTTTGGTAGGGGTAGGAGGGCTTTTAGACCGTCTCTGAAGTATTTTTTTAACTGATGAACATTTTCAGTGCACGTGGCGCATGGTATAAGGCATACCAAGCTGAGAGGAAGGGATTGAAGCATTCCCCTCACTGGGAGGGGGGGTAGGAGTACCCAGGTCAAGGTTTAACTTATCCAGTACTGCCCTAGGGTTGGAAGGAATTAACCCAGTTACTTAAAATCTGCTTTAAATATTCTCCATAGTAAAGACTTCCTGATGAGCTGCTGGATAAGCCTTCAAGAAATCCAGCTTGTCAATGTAGTTATACCCTAAGCACCCTTGATTCTCAATAATCTTGCCATACGCCCTTTTTAAAGGTCCAAAACAACCAACATCCAAAGGCTGTAGGAGATGCGACAAATGAGCAGGCATGCAAAGAGGTATAATATTGTTTTCCTTACAGGTACGGTCGAAATCAGGTGTTAGGTAGCTTCCATGGCCATCCAGAACCAGGAGTTGATACCCCCCCCTTGTACGCCCATTAGTGGCTGGAATAAAGACTTTTTGAAGCCAGCAAAGGCCAATTGCATCTGTAGTCCATCTATTAGCACTTATTTCAATCCTCCAACTGCCAGGAATCGCGCCTTCATTGAACCATCCCTCAATATAGACCTTCCCTTTGAAGATAATGGTAGAGGGTATTGGCCACCCCCTTGTATTCACGCATTTAATAGTAGTAACCCATTCCTGATTCCCTGGCTGTATCAGCCATGGCTTTCCAGGCATTTCTGCTCTAGAGACTACCTTTATTGTTGCAATAAGACCCATAGCAAACCCAGTCTCATCAAAGTTATAGATATCCTCATCCTGAATCCCCCACTGATCTTTAATCTTCTGTAGCTCATTAAACCATTAACTAATGATCCTAGGATCTTCACATAGTGCTCTTTGACAATTGATCTTTCATGCGAACCTAGTTTTAACCTCCGGGCGCCTCTTGGTAAACTCTGTAACCCAGTTCTTTCCAATAGGTAAAGATGGAGTTGAGGTTTCAGCATCCAAGATTATCTGCGCCATTTCTTGTACCTGGGAGGGTCTAGGGGGCGCGCCACGTATATCCAGGGATACTATCCAAGCTATTAAAGCTTCCTCCTGAAGTTCAGATAGCCTGCGGTTCTGATTGTGGAGTTCTGACTGAGATAGGTGGCCCTTTATCCGATCACGTAGGGTTGTAGGAGGCACATTATATTTGCGGCTAGCTTCCTGAGGAGTGCGAATATTTCCATTTTTTAAATTGTTTATGGCGCATTCAATCCTACCCTCCTGCTCTATTAATTCCTGGCGCGTTTTACGCGCCAGGCGTGGCATGGTAGTTGGTTAAAGATAGAGGGTGGTTGACGCGTCCGAAATTTTGAAGTTCTACGGATCACCCGGGAACCACGGATCACCCGGGAAATACGTTATGGAGTATAATGACTAAGCTTGTCGGTCATGTGATGGAGGAAAGATGGCCCCGAAAGAGCACCACACAGGCTGTTATTGTAGATAGAGATGATGAAAAACAGAAAGCCGATACCTATAAAATAAAATAAAGTGAATGTGAACCTGCTTTGCTACTATAATTGATTTCTCGCCCTTTCTCACTATACGTACCTAATACTTTGCTGCAAGGCTTGAAGCTTCCGGATCGGGCAAGAAGGGTAGGGCTCGCTAAGCGAGGCGGTGAGTGAGTCCTGCGCGGTTGGCCACAACCAGAAAAAGTTCCACTAATATTGAGACGGAGGAGTTTTGAGATACGACCAGCAACCCACGACGACCACGACAAGCTCCCGGTTGATCCCCGTCCGACACAATGGTGCGTATCTGGAGGCCTCCTTGCTGTACCGGCATTTTGGAATAGAATGAGAGACGAAAATGCTCTGTTTTATTCGAAGGGAAGGACATGTGCTGACGAGATCTCTCTTTGTGATACAGGCGATCAAGCACAACAACCAGATTCAGAAGCACCGTGAGTGGCACCCGACGATTGAGAATACAAGGCTTGGTTTCTTTCGAACGAATGCGATTAGGAAATGCGATGGGGGAGGGAAATTTTCATGATTCGGATTTACTGATGGGGTTTCGTTATAGACTTCCACAAGGATTGGCAGCGTCGTGTCCGCGTGCACTTCGAACAGGTACGCTTTTCTCGAATTAATTCCGGGTGAATTCGTGTCGAATAAATGATATCGATGATGGCGTTTCGTCGAGACGATTTTTTTTCCCGGACGATTTACGAGTTCGGTAGACTGACAGGGGTTTCTTGGAATATAGGCCGGTCGCAAGCACAGCCGTCGTGAGGCTCGTCTCGCAAAGGCCGCCGCCGTTGCCCCTCGCCCGGTCGACAAGCTGCGTCCCGTTGTGCGGTGCCCTACTGTCAAGTACAACCGCCGTGTCCGTGCCGGTCGTGGTTTCACCCTCGCTGAGCTGAAGGTAAATATCTCTGCGAATATAATGACTGGACATTTCTGCTCTGTGCATGGAATTAGAAGCTCATTAATGATTTTTTCGCATTTTATAGGAAGCCGGTATCCCAAAGAAGCTCGCCCCCACCATCGGTATCGCCGTTGACCACCGCCGCACCAACTACTCCAAGGAGTCCCTCGTGGCCAATGTCGCCCGCCTCAAGGACTACAAGGCCCGCCTGATCCTCTTCCCCCGCAAGAGCGGTCAATTCAAGAAGCTCGACTCCTCCGCCGACGAGGTCAACGCTGCCAAGGCTGCTTTCGCCGCTGAGGGCCAGACCGAGGGTTACGCCACCAACGTCGGTGCCATCCTGCCCATCAAGAACACTGCCGCCGAAGAGGCTGTTACTGAGGTCAAGCGCGACGATCTCCCCAAGGGTGAGGAGGCTGCATACCGTCGCCTGCGGGATGCCCGCAGCGAGGCCCGCTACAAGGGTCTCCGGGAGAAGCGTGCTAAGGCCAAGGCTGATGAGGAGTCTGCCGCTAAGAAATAAACTCCGTGTACCTAACCGATTATGCGCTCAAAAATTCTCAGCTAATGATGAATCCGGTCGTCGATTTTCATATTGGGGAATTTTCTACTCCTCCTACCTACTAAGTGTACTGTGGCATGGCTTTGGATTGGCTGGCGTCCCGATTTCCCCCACCTACCTCCTTCCTCTTTCTACCTCGTTTGTCCTTAAACCAGAGATAAAAAAGGTGCTTCTGAACTACCCTGAATGAAATGCAAATGTCTGAATCTTGTGTCCCGTTTCCCTTTCTGGGTTATTTAGAGATGCGCTGCATCTACTAGTCTTTTACAAATGGAGAGGGTACTGGTACTTTAGTAGTAGAATCGATAACTACAAGGTAAAATGCAGAATTAATCATGGAGCACGTGGTCTCATAAAGTTAACTCAAAACTATGTTTACTCCTAAAGCTTACTTCTCCCCCGGCCTTCCACCATTCGCCCCAAACAAAGCATTCAGGACACAATTCGTAGCTTTCACGATAGCTTTAGCATCAGAACCGCCCGCGGTCCCTGGTTGGTGCTTCATGTTTTCGCTTAAGATTGCTTGGAAGAGTTTCTTCGACTCCTGTTCCACTTTCTCATTTGAGCCAATGTCGAATCCGAATGTTGAGACGCATATGGTGGGCGCTAGCTCCGGCTCACCGGTCCATTCATCAATTGTGAGTTCGCATGAAAGGAGAACTTCAACGGATTTTTGCTTCGACTCGAAGAGAATGGATGTGCGCTCGATGTGTGGGAGTATTCGCCGCATATCGGACGTCGTGAGGAATCCCGCGCTGTCTAGGTCAATGTCACCGGCCTTTTTGGAGTCCCCAGAATCTGTTGGTTTGTTGCGGCCACGAATTAGGTCAGGGTGTTGGCCCTCTATTTGAGCCCAAATTTGGGCACGCGATACTAAAGCCTCCCAGTAACGGTTGATGCCCCAGCAGAGTCCGGAGACATCCAATTTTAGAAGCGGGTTCCCTAGTCGTTTATTCATCCATTGCTGTAGATAATCTACGGCCCTTTCGTCAACATCTGCTGTCAAGGAGACTAAGGACTGCGTGTCTAGGTTCGTCTCGTAGGAAACAAATATCTTGTAGAGGCTAGGTGGGAACGGATGCGGTGCGGAGAGCACGATCTGATGTCTCTCTACAAAGCGGCCTGACTTCGAAGTGGTGATGATGTTCGACGATGCAGTGATTTTCAATGGTGCGAGCGCAGACAGATACGAGTCTGCCTGCGCGTTCTGGTCAAGAGCAAAGGGATTCAGTTCAGGCGGGAGTCGACGCGGCTTTGGTGGGCGTTTCGTGCCAAAGGGCAGTAATGTTGATATGAGGGACGAGACTGTATGATCATTTGAACGGGAATTCGACGAGTTGGGATGAGATGGATCCGTAGAGATTAATAGAGAACTTCCAGGTCAGTAATTTTCTTTAGATCAACGATAATGCTAAGACTCACCTTAAATCGTTCAAATAAGGTTCGATATTCTGGTCTTGTTGTTCAAGTTTCTCGCACAAGCCCTCCAACTTGACAATGTCTTGCTTGAGAGACTCCAAGTTAGCCGAAAGTTCACGCCTGATCTTCCTCTTTTTGACAACTGAATCAGGAAAAAAAGCATCATTCATAGCCGCAACATGCTCTGTTAAGTCCTCTGCCCCGGCACCGTAATCTACAGTCCGAAGTTTTGATGGACTGTTGTCCAGGTCCCCCATCGCTCGTCGTTTCCCCCACCCTCCATGTTGCATATTAGGACTGCTGCTAAATAATCCTCTTGGTCGCCCAGGGGGTGGCTCCAAGCCTAATTGGGTCGGAGTTGGGGGTAAATCGGGTTCATCGAATCCGTCATGCAAGGAAGGGCCCTCCATATCCCCACCCAGGTCGGCAGGCCCTGTTGCGCTGCCCAGCTCAGACGCCAACTGGTCCTCCGGGGTGTTTATCACGCTCGCCTCCACTCTAGTTTCTTGCGACGCTGTTGGGGATTGAAACACTAAATCCGAGGCGCTTATTCTTTTTGATACGCGCCTTGGGGGTGCAGCAAACGCGCCCAGTCCACTCGATCGTCGGCTGGCGAAGGCGAGAGGTGATTGTTGGCCCCAATTGGGGGAGCCCGTTGGGCTTGCTGTCAACGTGATTGAGGGCCTGAGGGCTTTTCTGTCCCGCAGCCCGAAAGCCCTCGTTTCAGCCTCTTTTTGTTGGTCATCTTTGCGCGCGGATTTTCTCATCGGGGATCTACTCAAGGCGCGCTCCAGTATTTCGGGGTGTGATCGCGCTAAACTGGCTTTGGTAGGCGCTTGGAAGGAAGGTCTCGAGGGGGAACGCCGATGGGATGCATTTCCTTGGGGGAGCTCCATTTGCGACGCGTTGATGACTGGCTGTTGTTGTGGTTATTTGTGCTCTATGTCAAGCAACCATTGCTGTTGTTCCTGTTCCGCACATGGAAGGAAGGTATCAACAAAACCACAATTAAATAACGATACTCGTTATATATAATAATCAGCCGTGATGCGAATTCCTTCCGTAACTACCAAGTCTATCCAAAATCAAATGCCGCCTGTGAGGGAGAGTCAAACATGCCCACCACGTGACTACAGAGAGCATCTCCGGTGTTTGCACTGTTTGCAGCCGCAGCCGATGATCGGACTCTCGGAGAATAGCCGTGCATCTTCAAAGATTCCCTGCAATGACGATATCAGGAACCTTTCGGTCCGTTGATATCCTTGTTCAGCACCATGGAAAGCCATGCATTGGTCACAGTCCGGAAGTCGTTCTCTAAATCTTTTATAAACTCATCACTATTAAGCATTAGAACCTCACTCGCGCAGAACATTAGACAGCACCGCTGTGCTCATTCTCTGCGGCGTTTCTCTCAACACCATACGAACTCAGATTCAGGCCGTGCAGACACTTCCCAGGCCTATCCACTCTCCGGATACTACTCTGATATCCTTTCCGCTCGTTCCTCGCACCGCGGCCAAGCCATCACCTCTCCCTCTGCACCACAACAGAAACCAGATGCGCCACCCACCGGCACAACCCAGCAGCAGCCGCAATCGGCCGAGGAAAAAATGGCAATTGTCTTTGGCTCCCGATTAGCCAGTCCTGGTCGGCCCTCACGCTATGATCGGGGGTCGAGTTCTTCATGGAAAACCATCAACGGCGTACCGATTCCGCCTCGACCCGAGGAACCCGATAACTGCTGTATGAGTGGCTGCGTACACTGTGTGTGGGATGACTATCGGGACGAAATAGAAGAGTGGGCTGCACTGCTGGCGCAGGCGAAGGCTAAGGGCGGCCAGTCAAAGTCTCCGAAAGTGATTCCCGGTGCCATTCCGAAAGCACCGGACGATACGGCCAGCATAAGCATGTATGATGACGGCGGTGGCAGTGAAACTAACTGGTCACTACCAGGGCCCGGTGACGATTTGTTTGCCGGTATTCCTGTTGGTATTCGGGAGTTTATGAAGACAGAGAAGAGGCTGAAACAGGCCCATCGGCAGGAGAAGGATAGTATGTGAGCCGCGTATGGGAGATTCTGTTGGACGAATAGCCTTTATTATGATTTTCATGTCTGTTATCTGTATATAAGTGATAGATCTAGAGATAAAGGTGTATATAAAATAGATATAAACAGCACTACCTTAGATCTACAACACATGACGCATCACTACTTGTCTATACTTAATCCGGAATGGTTCATCGGCTTTGCAAAACTTAATCTTATCTACAGGCAAGTTTGCATTATTGGCTCACTGAAGTGTGAAAATGGATCGACCTACTTCTACTAACTACCTGGGAAAAGTAAATGCTCCCAATCAAGAGAAGAGAAAAGAAAAGAAAAGGAAGCATACAAACACCAAGCAACCATGCAGACTAGCAAAAATTATATGTTTTTTAGATAAATAAATGGGATGAAACCCAGATTGAAGCAACAAAAAAAGAAGGACAACATCCCAAATTATACTTCCATATAGGCCTGGCTTCTCCTGGAAGCACCCGGTCCCAGAGGTTCCGGGACATCTGTACCACGTGGTGGCGGAGATGGAAGCTTGCTGGTCTCTAGCTTGGCTCGGAGCTCTAAGAAAAGCCGTGTCTGGCCTTAGGTATAGTGCACATTTGCAATGGGATGAAACTGGATGTCCTCAAGTAATATGGTAGGGAAGTGTCAAAATTGGGAGTCTAAAACTGAAGCCACCGATAACAAGACAGCATCATAACACTTTCTGTGTGCATAACAAGTGAATTCTAGTCGTAAGAAAGATGTTTAAGCCGATCCTTGGTCTACTGCTAACGATCTAGATTACTCCGGACGTTCTTCCATTCCGATCTCTGCTCTGCCAAGCTTTCTTCAAGAATTAAAATTAGAAGATCACGATCCCCATTGAGCAGCAACATATCTCGAGCACTGCCAGGGAAATAGTAAAAAGGAAAAAAAAAAAAAAAGGGGGAAATGTCTGTTTCAAAGGCTGACACAGACATCATCCTTAACAAAGCCAACATCGCCCTTGCCCGCAGTCAACGCCTTGTCGCATCCTGGCTACCCACTCAGACTTTGACGGATCAGAATAATGTGAAAACCGATGGCGAGCTTCAAAGAGAAGAGGATGAAATATTCATAGCTGTCCCTGAGAGGTAAGCTACGTTCCTTTTTCCTAATAGATTTATCCTCTGGCTAACTAGGTTTCTTTGATTTCAGACTAGGTCTCGGAGCGCCCCTGCCCACGAAAGCCGCGGACGGGAGCTGGAATCGTACTGAACTCGACTCGAACGATCAATTACGGAAGCAGCTTCTGGGGAGGAATTATAAGAAGGTTATGGCTGAGAAGGCACGGCAGAAGACAGCTGAAACTGGCTCTGGATCATCCGCGACAAAGAACCCTATCTCAAAGGGGGCAGGTAATTATCAGCGCAGTTCTAGGGATAGAGACATGGGTGAAGATGATGACGATGATGACGAGGGCCGGGCGGCGTCAATTGGGAAGAAGCTGTCGTCCAGGAAGAGAAAGGCTGAGAGAGATGCTGAGCCAACTACACAGACGGAGGATACCAATGGCGAATTGAAGAACGAGGAAAGCGAAGGGCCCAATGACGGAAAGACAGCCCACTCGCAACAAGGCCCAAAGTCAAAGGGGAGAAAAAAGGCTACGAGCTTTCTGGATGAGATTCTCGCCGAGCGGTCAAAGAAGCGCAAGAAGCGATAATCGCCTTTATTCGGTCAATAAATCGGTTCTCAAATCTTGCGATATACCCCAATGCGATCGTTTATCTACACAAAACTCTAGAACCGCCATGCTGTCTGTACGTGTCGAGCCAACTAAGACACATGAGCCACAGCCACACCAAAACGCCGCACCATGTCAAGTCACAACATCCTTCGCCCCGTCCGCTGAGAGAATAGAATAGTGAGACTGCTGAAGCAAATGTGGAAAATAAGCTTTATAAAGCAATTGACATGAGGGCACATATGCCAACATACATAGGAGCACTGATGCTTTCAGGCTCATTGGGCACCTATAGGCCCAAGTGAAACCCATGAGAAAGCAAACGAGGCAAGGAGAGTAATAGGCGAGGGTAAGAAAAGAAAAATAATGCAGCTCTCCTGAGCAGAACCATGATATCCAAAAAAAAATCTGCGCCTAGAGATTATACAATTGATATCAAGCCCCAAATCATACGAAAATGCCACGCTCCAGGATGTGTAATAATGAATATAAGAAATTGTTTTGGATTGTCTTTTCGTTCCGTCCCAAAGAATGTAAAAGTGGCGTAGAGCCACCAAAAAATTACCTTTCTGCGCATTTCTCGACGAGAGCCGGGAAAAATATCAAGAGCAATCACTGCTTAGTGCTTACTCAAGTCGCTTCCGCTTTCGATCATCCGCCGCATGCTGATCCTCATCGGGTCTTTCGGCGGTGTCGGCCGGGTTGAGAAGAGAATGTACATTGCTAGCCATGCTAGATCGGCGGGTAGCAGGTAAGGAGGATTCATGTCGAGGAAACCTAGGCCCACCAAATCCCCAGCCGTTATCTGTAGGCCCCTGCTGATCGGGATTTAGCGGCGGAGTGCCATGTCGCGAGGTGTCTTGGAAGCGGCGTGGTGCTCCCATCTCATACTGGGCTAATACATCTCGTACTTGTTGATCGCTTGACGTCGGCGTGCGATGTGGTGAAGGGGACCAAGGAGACGGTCCTTGTGAGGATGGCTGGGTCGAGAGGAATGGGGAAACACCAGGTGGCGGCCAACCATGCTGGCGGATATCTGCTGAGGTATGTCGGCGCGCAAGGTTGGGGCCTGGAGGCGAGGATGCGGATGAAAGAGGATGCGGGACTGGTGGTTGGGGAGTAATTATAGATGGGACCTGAGGGCGGTTGTGGTTGGGGGAGGAGTTCGCTGCGCCAATTGAGCCGTAACGACGGGGCGAGGCGGACAAGTGGGGGGGTACTGGCGGTCGGATCATACTTGGTCGAGATGTATCCATCATAGACGGCCGCCGGCTATCATCTTGGGGCATTTGCCGCGGAGATAGAGGAGGACCTGGATCAACTGCGACGCTTAGTACATGAGGCTGTCGCACAGATAAATAAATATCTGAGGGATGCTCGAGAGCTCGAACGGTGTCCAAATGCTTCTCCAGTTCTGCTTGCATACTGGTCACTGCTACATGTAAGAAACCGCGCGCCCAATATTCAAAAACGAGGGGTATCCA
This sequence comes from Aspergillus asperescens, assembly GCA_027569075.1. Classification (NCBI taxonomy): domain Eukaryota; kingdom Fungi; phylum Ascomycota; class Eurotiomycetes; order Eurotiales; family Aspergillaceae; genus Aspergillus; species Aspergillus asperescens. The sequence goes on along the minus strand of JAPDEH010000157.1, from coordinate 25,721 downwards.
TACCATCTCGGTACAAGAGACTTTCGCGATCGGGTATCATTCCTTGCAAGAATCGGGATATTGAATGGTTCCACTGAAGGCATGGTTGATTAGCGGGGACATGCTGGACGTTGAAGTCAAGAAAGAGACAGAAAGAATAGTCTCACATGATAACATCTGCTAATGCTCTCCGCCATGGCCTGGCACCTGGCATTTAATGCTGCATTTCCCTCCTCGGCACGGCTGAGACGATTATGCATATCAAAGAGCAAATGTTCAAAGTTCATCAATCGTGCTTCGGTGGCATCGGGCATGGGCTCTGCCGGCGTACCGGGTTGAGAAGCGGCCGTCTTGTGGCCCGGAAACGAATCACGATGAATTAAGGCATGGCGAGAGGCTCGTCGCTTGATCTCTCGTAATCCGACTAGGTCACCACGTTTAAAATTCCCGTTACCGTGTTTAAATTCCCAGAGCGCAGAGTCGGGGGATCCCGTATGGAAGACGTCGCTCACTAATTACCAGAGGGCCTTAGTAACGATAGGCGAACTCACGCTTGATTGGAGCGCCGTACCTTTATGGAAACCATACATATTCAGCTGCCTCACAAAGGATGAAATGTTGGTGTGCTTGAAGTATTGGCTAGAGGGTCAATTAGTGACTAGTTAGGGACTGGAGGAGATTTAGATGGACGAAGAACGAACGCGAGGACTTTGGAGAATTCGGATGTAGGGGACATGACAAAACTGTCATTGGTACTGGACCATGATATCAAATGCTGGATACTTTGATCCTCCAGCATGCTAGTATGGAAGCATCAGCAAAGCTTCCTTTCGGAAATTAACCCAGGTGAGTTCTCCGCTCACGCAGAAGAAACCCAGAACTAAAAACATACTTGTAGAGCTTATGAATGAATGCAGTCTGCACGACCTTGGGTTGTTGAGCGGCGGCGGCAGCACCAATAGCCTGGCTGTGAGTCGCATGGTTATTCGGATTTCCAGATTCGGGGGAACCGTTGGATGTTGCTGTGGTATTTGCGCGGGCTCTATCACTATCGGGTGTGCTGTGAACTGCGCGTGCAGTGCCTGTGGTGGCGGCCGAAGGAGGCGGAGTTACCTCCATCGGTTCACTCGCCAAGTTGCCGGAGGACGGAACAGATGATGAGAGAAAAGTGAGCTTCCGTGTCCTACCCGGCGCATCTGTAGCACCAGGAGCGACAGTATTTCTTGATGGAAGATCGGCGAGACTGTTCATCTCGCGCGGCGGAACAGGGGGTAATGAGCGAGGAAGGCCGCACGCCGCAGGCGGGGGAAGGGAACCTAGAACAGGACGGCGAAAGGTTTTTCTTCTCGATCTGGGATCTGCCGTGAGGGAAGTCAGGATGAGGACGAGCCAACGAGGACGCAAGAAAGAGGAGAACAAACGGGAGAACCAACAGGAGAAAAGGCAGCGAACGCGAGGAGAAGCTCTCTCCGTCAACAAAGCTGATAATCACCAGGAGTGTCTGGGCCAAGCAGGCGCTGATCAACACCCAAGTAGTGTCTCCGCTTGCCGAGCCATGGCGAGTGCAAAGAATCAATTGGCGTCCGACTTTAAAAAGGGTTCCAGTCTTTCAGAGTAATTTCGCCAATAATATGAAGAAATGTTTCATATAGTAGCGCCAATATCCGGGTCGCGTCCTCAGACCTAGCCAGATGTGTTTTTCTTGGAGGATCAGTTCGTGATTCTGCAGTCAGTGTGGCTCGCGCTGGAGCCAGGAATGCGATAAAGCTCTGCGGGGAGGATGCAGAGGGGGAGGAAGACCAACGACCCGACCATGCAGAAGTGGGAGACGGCTGCAGAGTCGCAGGGTTATAAAGATCAGATCTGCAGGAAGCTGCTAGCTGTCGAATATTAACGACTTTCGCTTCCGCTTTTCATAGGGCCCAGTGTTTGGTGTCTGGGACTCTGGGTCCAAACCCTGGAAGCTCGGAAGACCGCTAAGCTAAACGGGGTAGTTTATTCTGCTTTTCAGAAAAGAATATGGTCGATACTCCGGAATAATAAATTGTGATACTATAGCGTATAACATATGGTAGCAAGGCTAATGAATAGTGGAGGTCTGTCTAGGAAAAGGAAAACGGTGGGAGAAAAGGGGCAAAGTCAGAGCGCAACACTAAAAACATTTAATCATGATATTATTATTAACCTTCTTCTTACTAGTAGTACAGAGGTATGTTCGATATTGACCCGCGCGATTATCCAACGCTGGCGCTAGTCACTTTAGTAAGGAACATGTTACATTTAGGTTCCTACTATGTATCTCCCTTGATATGTGGATTAATTTCCCCAAAGCAATGGGTTTTTCTTCTCAGTCGGTATATATCTGGCCCAGAGGTGCCCAATGTCTTATGCTGATTTCATCCAACCCACCCCCTCAAAGGACCACACTCGCGTACCCATGGCATCGATCATGGATACAAAGCGCGAATCGCCTGTCAATACAGGGTAGGTATTGATAAAGAGTGAAGCGTCGTGGGAAGGATCCCTGGGTAGGCCAAGGTTCATGCTCCGAGAAGCATAGAGAGGTGTCTCAGCGTGTGGATTAGAAACCCAGATGCTTCGCTTGCCGTCGTCGTTTCTGATCCAGTAGAGAATGCCCTTGCCAACGTTGGCAATGCGCGGAGGTCGGGCGATTTGATGTTCTAATAGCGTGTGCACACAAATATCCTCCGTCTTTGGGTGGTATGTGATTGGCAAAATGAGCTGACGAACAGAGATCTCTAATGCGGGCCGGGCATAGAGAACTGCCATTCTGTTTTTGCAGTTGTCCTGCAAGTCGTATCGTATCCCAACATCAAACCACGCCCAGTCTCTCGGCAGGGGCAACTCTCGAGTATAGGAGCGTGCGGCTGATGTATCTCCATTCCCGTGGAGTTCATAATTCACAATGCACAGGCGAGGACACTTCGATGCACCCTTTCCTTCCCAACCGTCTTGTCGCTCAAGGCAAATCGTCGTCAGATATTCGGGAAAAGAACTCAAGCCCACGAATGCTAGTTCTTGTATATGTTGAAGAGTATGAGTTCTTCCCAACTGCAAGTTGTAGTGCATGATGGTGCTACCCTTCTGGCCCCTGAAAGAGATAGCAACCCTAAAGCCACTGATGGCAAAAAGTGATATATTCATGCTGGGGAGACGAACAGTGTAAATATCTTCCGTCTGGAGGTCCCAGGCATGGCAATAACTACCGTATGTCAGCCATCATCTGTGAGCACTAGCGGAACCGCGAAAATGAGATGAAAAGAAGGGATGGATGCAAACCAACTGACCCACGGCTGCTGACTGCAGCCAACATATCTTCAGAGATGCGGATTTTCTCGAATCGTTCGCGATTCTTTGTACAAAACCGTTGTATTTTCTGGGTACAGAGGTTATAGACCACGATTGTGGTATCGTCGTCAGTTGCCCAGGCATATCGTCCGCCTAAGTAGTCAAGGCTTAATATCTCCTCGCCTGTCACGGAGGGTAGATTTATTTGAGACTCTCCGAGTGGATTCCCCTGTTCCAGACAATGTCTTTGCCTCGAGTACCGGGCAAGTGTAGATTTGAAATCGTCACCAAAATCATTGAGGGAGTCTCCAGTGTACAGGCGGAACAGGACACTGCAGGCTGACCTCGAAGACAGCATATCGTACCATCTTCTTGAGACCCTCCGGAGAAGGTGTGTATCATCTAGGTTGAGGTACAGAATAATTTGCAGGGCGATTTCCAGGGGTAGTGCGCCGAAGATATCCTTCTGGAAAGATCTTTCATTGATGCGCTTCTTCACATCTCGCCATTCATGAGGGCCTAGCTGGTCTATGATTTGATGATATGCGATACGCCGAGCTGAGATTGTGTCCAGCAGCCTGAAACGAGTGATAATTTCTTGTATATCAGGGTCCATGATTTTGGTGGGGTTCGGAGAAAGATATGACGAACAACCCGGAATTTATGTATTATGGCGATTGTCTCGAACCTTATAGCAGTATGGAAGCGAAGGGAAAGGCTATCCGCATTCAAAGCCATGGGTTACCATGCTGCTCGGTAGTTGTAGCCAGTGAGCCTTGACTGGAAGTATGTGGGAGTTTCCAAGTACCAAGTGGGATGGGAAAAGCAGATCTCGGCCGATTTGACGGAGAAAGGTCTCCCGGAAGGCCAGCAGAACAATTTACTCTTTCGCGTAGGTAAATTTCGGTAGGCAGACTTGCTTTTGCCTATTATTATTCGGGGATTTCAAGATGGAGAAAAGGATAAAGGAATACATTGATAATAGGAAATGATAACCAAGAAAAATAAGGATGTACAAAATCTCAATGCTCTCTATTACCCTGAGCCTTTCCTCAAAAACAAACTCATCCCCCTCCATTAGACCTCTTCTGCCCTGGACCAACTATTCTATGGGCAGTAGGACTCTGTTAGCGTCACATCCAGGCAAATACAACAAACCGTCCTTCCTCGGCTCATCCCTTTCCAATTGAGTTCTGCGAAGCACCCGGTTCACGAGAGAGAAAAAGGAACGAACAAGGAGGCACTGGACGGTCAAAAAGCGATTCCAACAGAGCTTAGATACCAAGAGTGAATTCGACGCCCACGTCGATTTCGCGGGCCATTTTGACAACCTTGGAGAACTGAACAGACTTCTCCGCAGCATTCTGAAGGTCCTCGATGGAAAAGATCTTGAGGCCGGATTCGTTGATCTACCAGACATTCGTGTCAGTTTGTTATCATTACCTTGCAACTACGCACGTCGATTAGTAACATACCAGCTTGTTGGCTTGCTCCATGTTGGTGCCTTGCAACCGTGCAACGATAGGAGTGCGCAGGCCCATCTCCTGCACAACGTTGATCAGCCCCTGCGCGATGGCGTCGCAGCGGACAATACCACCGAAGATGTTGACGAAAATAGCCGACACCTTGGGGTCACTTGTGATGAGCTCGAAAGCAGACTTGATGGCAGCGGGGGTGGCACCACCACCAACGTCAAGGAAGTTGGCAGGGCTACCGCCGTTGAGCTTGATGATATCCATGGTAGCCATAGCGAGACCAGCACCGTTGACTATACGCCTAGTTAGTATTAGCAGAACAGAGAAAATTTCCACCGAAACGCACCCAAGCATCCGATGTCTCCATCAAGCTTGATGAAGTTCAGACCGTGCCTATGTCACGAATTAGAATTCTTTTCCTATTTTGTTTATGAGAGGGATAGATAAAGAAGCGACATACTCGGCGGCCTTGACTTCGTCAGCGTCTTCCTGCGTGGTGTCTCTCCACGAGAAGATTTCCTTCTGGCGGAATTCGGCGTTGTCATCGAAGCCCAACTTGGCGTCCATGGCCAGAACTTGGTGGTCGGAGGTTTCGGACAGAGGGTTGATTTCAATCTGAGTAGCGTCGATTTCCATGAATGCCCTGTATAGGTTCTGAATGGTCTTCCTGGCGTCATCAACACATGGCTCGGAGAAGCCGAGCTCGTTTGCAATCTTAGTTGCGATAGCATCTGTCACTCCAACATTGATATCGATAGGAGTCGTGATGATCGCTTCGGGGTTCTCCTTGGCAACAGCCTCAATATCCATACCACCCTGAGACGAGGCGACAATGACGGGGCCCTGGGACTGGCGGTCCATGAGGACGGCAAGGTAGAATTCACGACGAGCAAACTTGCGCTCGACAATGAAAACGGAGTTGCAAGGGCGACCGGCAGCACCAGTTTGCTTGGTGATGAGCTTTTGTCCGATCATTTGGGAAGCAAACATCTTGGCCTCGGTAGGACTAGAAATAAACACGGCGATTTAGTCAAGGAGGCAGCTGGGATAGCTCGAGTTCAGACTCACGAGTAAATCACGCGCACACCACCTTTGAGGCCATTGTCAAAGTGACCCTTTCCACGGCCACCAGCAAGGACCTGAGCCTTGATGACCATGTCATCGTTACCTGCGGAAGTCACATCTCAGTATGGCGCGTCAGACGCTTGACGGAGGGTTGGTATATACCGAGTGACTTGGCCACTTTTTCGGCTTCTTCTGCCGACCGAGCGACTTCACCCTTGGGCACGCCCACACCGTACTAAATGATACGGTCAGTTGAGGATCTAGAATAGTCGGGCTAACGAGCGATGTTGACTGTCCACGTACTGATTTGAGCAAGTTGGCGGAAAGGTATTCATGGATGGAAAGGTTCCTTTGTTGCTGAGCCAGGCGGGATTGCATAGACGAACCCTACAAGCGAGTGCATTTCAATCAGACCGTGTTATTAGGCAAAGAATAGGGGATGATGGGGACGCCATCTAAGGGGATCCTACAGCCGCAGCTCTGAGGGCTGCCGCAACTGGCCGGCCGCGGGCAAGCTTGAACATGGCGGAAAGAGGAAGAGAAAAGTGAAAGAAAGAGAGGAGAAGTTTATAGAATGCGAGGGTGTAATTGAGAGCAAAAAAGGATCTCCGACTGTCAGCAACAAGGAAAGCTTGGTTGGAGTTGACAGGGAACAGCTTGTTTCGAGATGATATGGTCTGGTTTCTTCGGCATGACTAAAATGGTTGCTGCGGTCCGCCGTATTTATTTCTTACCGACGCGAATCTCGGCAAGTCGCCAGGATAACCAGAACAACTTACTGGGCATTCAAGGCTGAGCTAGATTTTGACGCCTCGACGATGCTAATGGTTTGCTGGAATCATACTTGACAGAAAATACTATATTAATGTAATACAAATTGCAGTCGTCAACACGCGTTCAGGCAGCAACACACGGGATGGACAACGGCAAATACTTTAAACGGGCAGCCGCCGCGACATTCCAACTTCGATAATTAGGTGTAAATTGACAACAACACTTGCAAAACCCAGAGGTCGCTGAATTTTAGAACAAGCAATCGGCAGCGAAGCCAAGGTCGACTACTCTCAACCACCTGCAACAACATTTGGCCGCCTTTAAAGACAGATATCCCGAAATCGATACCGGATATAATAGCTAGTTTTTGAGAGCCCTCTTCAACCTATTCAAACCAAACATTCTCGTCATGGCGGCGTGGGCGAGACCTGTCCATGCCCATCCACCCATAAAGAACCATATCAACCAGCTCTTATTCCCTTCCCAAATCCAGCTTTTTCGGCCTTGTGCCCAGGGCCAAATCCAACGCCATGGCGCAGATCCGTATAAAACTTGCGCGACAACGCTCCGGGCATAGGCGCCGTGAGGCATCGCGCCGTCCTGACTGTGGGTAACACGACGATTATATTGGTCTTCAATCGGAGTATAGACTGAGTTGGGTGCCAGGGTACGCTGTGTGCGTGCAATACGCGATTGAACACCCCCAGTAACAATAGTGGTGACGTTCACACTGGGAGCTCATTGTCAGCTAGTAAGCTTGAGGCGAATTTTTTTTTTTGCATACCCGAAAGGAGCTAGCTCCACGCGTAAGGTGTCGCTGTAGGAATGCAAAGCAGCCTTGGATGCATTATATATCGATCCAAATACATAAGGAATGACCTAGATGATGCAAAGAAAGACATGTTCAGCTTGACCATCACCTGCGATATTTGATATTGTAAACGAGCAGGTAGGAGGAGGTTGATACTCACCCCTGCGACTGACCCAATCTGCACTATAGTACCTTTTGCCCTGATGAGTAACGGGACGAAGGTCTTGCATATACAGACAACAGAGAAAAAGTTGACTTCGAACGTGGCGCGTACATCGGGGAGGTTGACCTCTGTAGCAGGAACCGTATAATCTGTCACTTTGTGAGCAACATAGTCACTAAAGCCATGACCTACAATTCCTATTCTGAGGAAACATACTGCGACCCCTGATAGATAGTTAGTATCACACAGGCTATCTCCTTCAACAGGCAGCAACTCACGCATTGTTCACCAGAAAGTCCAGTCCTTTATCGCCCAATCTTCTCTCTATCTCTGCAAAGCACAGCTGAACACTATCTTCATCGTCCACAGTCAAACTCAACGTTTCGATTCCCAAAGCTGCGAGGTCGTCAAGCGATTTTGCATCTCGCGCTGTTGCGAATACCCGCAATCCATGTCTATGAAACTCGCGGGAAAGAGAATTGCCTATTCCTCCAGGGGCGCAGCTGTATAAAAGGATAGGCAAGGCTTAGTGGCGGCTCACTTGATTTGAAAGCTATACAATTGTAAGAGAACCTTACCCTGTGATCAAGACTGATTTCCGCTTGTCGCTGTTGGTAGACATTGTAATTAAAGCCGAAGGCTGTTGATAACTTCTAGAAGTCAGCCTGAGAGTAAGAGCGCGAGGTTAATCGCAGCTGGTTGACGCGAAGCGATATAGAGTATTCAAGTTCCCAATAGGGTTGTGCCTCGGCATATTGTGAAGTCTGCTCACCGGAGTGCCGCCTTAAGCCGAAGATGGGTGGGCCTTGGCAGCCTGCCTACCAGCTTATCTGTACTCCTAGGTACAGTTCTAAGTTAACTAAGTAGTAACCAACCATACTAAAGTAGTGGTATAGATACTAGGGAGTATACGCTGCACTATAATCATTTTTCAGGGGTGGACACCGAAATATCTATATTAGGGCATGAAGAAACAAATGACCGAGTATACGCTAGTACTACGCTGTACAGTAGTTTCTATAAAGTCACTACAGTATTATAAAGCCAAACCCAGCTGTGAATACTACTACGAGTAGTAGTCAAGGACAACTACCTCCACCCTATGTGGAGGGTGGACGAGATCCGTTCACACCTCCACGGTCCACCACCCCGCTTCGGTAACCACAGTGGGAACATATAGTTCTACCCGACCCCGTATCTATATAGTGGACCTGTGTGGCTGTGAGCCTCGGAGGCTCGGACAGATAACCACCAACTTGCACCATAGAAGGAGGACTGGCGGCAAGCTGCCCAATACCCAGTGCCAAACATAACTTGCCGCAAGTCACTTCAAGTTCAAAGACATACACTGTACTGCTTTATTTATTTATAAGCTGGTGACCCTCGCTCCGCTCGGCGGGAACTCGCTGCGCTCGTTCAACAGTCTAAAAGTAGACTTTTAAGCAGGCGTTCAACGAAGCGTCTAATCAAGCGTTTAACAAAGCATGCAATTAAGCATTTTAGCATGTGTTTAATTAAGTGTTTAAAAAGCGGTCATGTTGGCACACTAATCAATATGGTGACCCCAAAAAGTACGCGTAGACACCCTCACGGGCATATTTTGCTTCCCGTCTGCGCAGCACCTAACCCTAATATCATAGTATATACAGAGTAGTAGTTATAGTTAATTACATCATACAATTAACTAACTAGTTAAGTTAGTACCAACTCAGTCAGAGTAATGATACTAGCCGCGCTGCAACCACACTCAGTCACACACCCTCCCTGAACCGCGTAAGTATTCCGTATAAAATAACACCTTTTAATCTTTAATATCTTAACCTTTAAGACACTTTTGCTAAAATATTCAAGGCTAAAAAAGTGCCCTTTTATATGGAATACAAAGTACATGGCTTCGGCAGGTGCGCAACTCAGTTGGTAGTACTATGTAGGTACCTAGGTAATCATGTTAAGTTACTTGAAGTGAGTCATCCTTCAAGTTCAAAGAATATAAATTTCCCTCTCGATTCCTCTTACATTCAGCTTCCGATAAAGCAAAACTTTTTTAAATAGGACCCTGTTACCTCACCAGAATGGCAGAGCAGGCAGATAAACCCAATACAGTTCTTCCTGAACCTGGGAAGCGCAACATACTTATCACTAGTGCTCTGCCGTACGTGAACAACGTCCCCCATCTTGGCAATCTTATAGGCTCTGTGCTTTCAGCGGACGTCTTTGCAAGATATTGTAGAAGCCGTGGGATCAACACTCTCTACATCTGTGGTAAGTCGTGACTTAATCATGGATACCTTATCCTTTCCATCCTTCTACTCTGGGCCAACAGCTATGATCATCTACTGCTAGGCACGGATGGGTATGGCACTACGTCCGAGACGAGAGCATTGGTCGAGAAATGCACGCCACAACAACTCTGTGATAAATACCGCACAATACATGCGGCTGTATATGACTGGTTCAATATCAGTTTCGACATCTTTGGCCGGACAACAACCCAGTTGCAGACTGAAATTACCCATGACATTTTTCTGAAACTTAATCAGAACGGATTTTTGAAAGAGGAGACAACCACGCAACTCTACTGTCAACAACACAATTCGTTTCTTGCAGATCGCTTTGTCAAGGGAGAATGTCCGATATGTGGCTATGCAGACGCTTATGGGGACCAATGCGACCTCTGCAGCAAACTTTTGGATCCCCTGGAGCTCAAGAACCCTCAATGTAAAATTGACGGCTCAACACCAATCACAAGGGATACGAAGCATATCTTTCTTGAACTGGACAAGCTACAGCCAGAAATTGAGCAGTTCTTCCGACAATCTGCAGTGAGAGGTGCCTGGTCCGATAATGGCAAAGACATTACATCTGCCTGGTTAAAAGAGGGCTTGAAGGCACGAAGCATTACTAGAGACATGAAATGGGGGACTCCTGTTCCCTTACCAGGCTATGAAGATAAGGTAATATATGCCTGGTTTGATACTTGCATTGGCTATGTATCAATTACTGCAAATTATACCGACCAATGGCAGCAGTGGTGGCATAACCCAGACAATGTGCAACTTTACCAGTTCCTTGGGAAGGATAATGTTGCTTATCATACTGTGATCTTCCCTGGCAGCCAGATCGGTACTCGAGGCACATGGACCAAGCTTCACCATCTCTCTACGACAGACCATCTCACATATGAAGGGGGGAAGTTTTCCAAATCCCGAGGTATTGGTGTATTCGGAGATTCAGCACAGAGAACCGGCGTTGCATCTGACGTGTGGCGGTATTACTTGATCTCTCATCGACCAGAAACTAGCGACACTGAGTTTAACTGGGACTCATTTATCAGTGCTAACAATAACTTGCTACTTAAGAATCTAGGAAACTTCGTCAGCCGTGTTGTGAAGTTCATCAACTCCAAAAATTTCAACAACATTGTCCCGGACTACCTGCAGGACCACGAAGCTTCATTTGATGAGTGGAAAACGCAAATCAACGGACTTCTCACCGAGTACATCCAAAAGTTGGACGCCGTCAAAATCCGTAGTGCGTTATCTAAGGTTTTGTCAATCTCCCAGCAGGGCAATGTTTTCCTCCAATTCAACGGTCTCGATAACAAGCTTGCGGAGAAAGAACCCCTTAAATGTGCGGCTGTGATTGGGCTTGCTGTGAATTTGATTCACCTTCTTGCTTCCATACTCTCCCTGTTCATGCCTGATACCGCCAAGTCAATGAACGCTCAGCTTCGTTCAGAGCCACTGATAATTCCTGATCATTGGAATGCCGACTCTATCAAGCCTGGCCACGAGATTGGTAAAGCAGCTTATCTATTCAGCAACATAAAATCTGAGAAAGGACAGGAATGGCGGGAACTATTCGGTGGCCAGGAGGCGCAGAAGGTCAAGGAGGAAGAGACGTCACGAAGAGCGGCGAAGAAAGCAGCGATGAAGGGCAGAAAACCGTCACAGAAGGAATCGAAGTAGACTTCCAAGACGAGAATTGGGGAAAAGGCAGAAATGTATCGCGGTTGTAAGATGGATTTCGTTCTACTGGCGCTGCTGGGCTATTTGATATTTTACTGCTACTGTTAACTTGACTCAAAACGAGCTGGGTCTAGTATTTTATAGCCGATCACCTTGAAGGACGTACTCGCACAGATCAATCTAAGATATTTTTCAAAAGGGTCAACACTCAACCCTCCTTTGCAGAGGAAGCTATTCTCTGATTATGATGTCTGTCGTTATTTCGCGCCAACTCCAATTGTAAGTAAAGCCGCACTCTCATTAATTGTCCGCACCAGGTAGCAAGTCATATGCCCTTTGCAGAGGCCGCCAGAATAAACCCCTCCCAAGATCGACAATTCTACTCCGCTATGGTCGCAGTCTCGCACCCGTACCCGATCTTCATAGCTTCGGGGCGTGTTCCCAATTCCAGCGGACCCGTGCCGAGTCCCGAGTCCCGAGTCCCGGCTCCCGTTCAAAACTCAAATCGACAGTGGTGCTTGATTGGAAAAATCCTCAGTATCATCGTCCTTTTCCGTCCCACTCATTGGGATAACTTGATTCTGGTCAAAAACAAGTCCTGCCAATAGAAAAGGTCGAATTGATAGAGATCCAAGGCGCAGATCGAAGCGTCAGGCGGTTCGCTGGCTAGGCTGCGGGGTTACCTGCTCTCTAGTTTGATAGCCGCGCTTCGTTATTTGACCAAGCGCGATGGTTCTCTTGAAGGACGAGAAAGAGACAGATAGCCATTGAACCGCGAACGATAGCAGGGAGATGCTCGGAAAGGCTCACAGCCTAGGTTATCAGTTGGCCATCGAAAACATATGACGATGCATCTTGAACTCCCCCCGCTTCCCAGGCACCTGAGATCTCCTGATGCGGAAGGCTACCGTACTCCGACTATTGAAGATACAGAAAGAGTATTGTCGAAAACATTCCCGCTCAACGACCGCGGCAACGCATCACTCCAGCCCACAGGTTCACTTGTGCGAGAGGCGCATTCTTCAGCTCTCGAATCAGCGCATGGTTCTGTACGTCGCGCACGCAGTGAAGCCGATATGACTCTGTCCAGGTCGATATCTGAAACCACTGGCGGCAAGCTCAACTGGAAGAAACGGATACGGCACTTCACCTGGGCGTTCTTCACTCTGACAATGGCCACAGGTGGGATTGCTAATGTTCTATATAACAGTAAATATGCGCTCGAAACCGTTCTTACATCACATACATGCAGTTACTGACTGGCAAATAGTCCCTTATAGATTTCGAGGTTTGGATACCATTGGGATTATCTTTTTTCTTTCAAACATTGCCTTCTATCTTGTAATCTGGGCTATATTACTTACCCGGTTTTACTTGTTCCCATATACTTTCAAAGCATCTCTTTTACATCCCACAGAGTCATTGTTTATTCCAGCATCAGTAGTCTCGTTTGGGACCATCTTGATTAATATCTCGCAATACGGCACTGACAATACGGGACAGTGGCTCACAAACGTTGTTCATATCCTGTTCTGGGTCGATGCTACCCTGGCCGTCATCTCATCTGCGGGAATTTACCTTCTTTTGTGGGTTGCGTGGCAAAGCTATTCCAAGTGAACAAAGAGGCTAACTATACATAGATGGTCTACGCAAACCTTTACCATAGCACAAATGACGCCAATTTGGATTTTCCCCGCCTATCCTATGCTGATAATTGGTCCCCATGCCGGATTATTGAGCGCCAAACTGGAGCCCTCTCGAGCGTTGCCGATTGTTGTCGGAGGTACAACTATTCAAGGCGTGGGGTTCCTAGTCTCACTGATGGTATACTCGGCATTCATCTACCGCCTGATGTCTCAAAAACTACCCAGGGAGAATATTCGACCTGGAATGTTTGTCTCTGTCGGCCCGAGTGCCTTCACTGTAGCGGGTATTGTAAATATGGCTGCCCAGGCAAACAGGTGTTTTCCGGATGACTTCATGGGTGATGGTGTCTTGGCCGCGAATGTCATGAAAATTGTGGTTAATTTTGCCTCCTTATGGCTATGGGGGTAAGAGCTTATATTAATTTGACGAGTTCTCGGCTTTTTGAGCTAACACCTTTTCAGTCTGGCATTCTTTTTTTTCTTTATCGCGAGTTTTGCGCACATATCAGCCATCGGTCCTGGGCGGATGGTCTTCACGATGGCATGGTTCTCGTTTGTTTTCCCAAACACTGCTTTGATCACATCAACATTTGCGATTGGCAATGCATTTTCCTGCAAGCCGATTCTGATTATCGGATGCGTCATGGTCATCCCTCTTCTGCTGATGTATGCCTTCGTTGTTTATATGATGGTTCGCGCTATCATCCTTCGCCACATCCTCTGGCCGCAAAAGGGAGAGGATAAAGACGAGGGTGGATTTGAGATCAACGAGATGAGACCAGGCTGAAGATACCCCTGTGTAAGATGCCGGGTTTACTTCCTGTCTGATGACGCATATGACTTGCTCCTATTTGATTGGATCCGGATCTTGTACATAAGGTTTTAGAACATAGAGGAAATTAATTCCAAAGATCAACCCGGCCAACGTGGCGTCGTGGATCTATACTCCGGGTACCTAGTACACAGAGAGAGAGTGGCGGCAGGAATCGACAGGCTCCGACGCCAGGGCTCAGGGCTCCACCGCAGGTTTGGAATGGTCCAATCCATGATGCACATGGAAACTGACCATCTGGGGCGCGATAGCTTAAAGGTTTTTTTTTTCCCTTCCTTACCCCTCGTGTGGTACATTTTCCTTGTCCAATATTGTCGCCTATTTTCTCTACTCTGCTCTTATTATCTATACCCGTTACTCGACTTCTCAGCTGCTCTACGCACGGTTCTTATCCGTCTCTTGTTCTTATCATGATACAGCATCCGGAGACTTCCTTATCGCCCAAGATGCCGCAAAAAGTCTATGTCACGTACAATCAGGCATGTTCACTGGAGTTGCTCGAGTTTCTCTGCTATCTCGCTCTGCAAGCTGCGAAATTGCCGGAATATATGCGTCTCGGCCATGCGTATCCTGCATGCATGGACCCTTACGGGACCCCGATACGCTCTTGCTATGTTGAATCCGTCGTCTAACACATCATGGCTTTTTATAGGTCCACAAGCTATGCCAATCTTCCGCTGACGAAATCCTGAACGCATTTCACCCCAACTTGATGATCGCTATTGGTGGAGGTGGTTATGTCCCTGCACGCATTCTCCGGTAAGTCGGACAAAAATTCAACCTTGAAAACAGGAATAATATCTGACCGGTCTCTTCTTTCCGCAAGATCGTTCCTGAAGCGCACTGGCGAGCCGAACATCCCCATCCAAGCTATCGGCCTTTCACTTTACGAGGATCTAGGTCGCGGTGACCCGGAGGAGGTTCCTGGCACAAAGGTCACTCGAACACAATGGCTGGATATGAGCTCTCTGGAAATGGCCAACCTGATTGGAAAGAACATTCTCATTGTCGATGAGGTTGATGACACGCGGACGACGCTGGAATACGCCGTTCGTGAGCTACAGAAGGACGTTGAGCTTGCGCAGAAGCAGCTTGGTCGGGAAGGCGAGAAGACAAACTTCTTTGTGTTCGTTCTACACGTATGTTTTGTTTTGCCTGCACCGAGATATTACGTGGATCTGCAAGGCTAACAACCTCAACAGAACAAGGATAAGTTGAAGAAAGGACAACTGCCTACAGACATGATGGAGTCTGGCCGGTATCATGCCGCTGTCACCACCGAGGATGTCTGGATCTGCTATCCTTGGGAAGCTAAGTATGATTATTCTACCTTTTTGCGGTGCATGGAATGCTAACCCGTTTCCCTCCTAGGGACATTGAGGAGCACGACGTGCTGGCTAAGGCGAATCCTCTTGTTTAAGCTGCAGCTGGCTAGCAACCCTGATTTTTGCCACCCGTCCTTATACCTCTAAATGCCAAGCTCCTAACACCCCTCACACTGGCTTCTAATTTGGCTGGCAAGTGGTTTCATCTGGCTGCGAGGAGTTGACGATATAGCAAGTCATTTTACGAACGGTGTTTTTGATGGTATTCGATAGATAAAAGCAACCTGCTTCCGCTGATCTTACTCGGCGATTTGTCAACTTGCGAAGATTAGACTTTTTTTTTTTAACTATGCGTTTTTGCTCTTTGGAAGTAATTGCAACTTTATGAGACCCACGCCACAGGCAAAATGCTACAAAACGGATTTCCCTGGCCAAGCTACCGAGAAGACCGGCTTACGAGCCCAATGATCTCTACAGAAGACAGCCATTTCGCAAGACAAAACCCTTTATCATTGTAGTATATCTTACAGAATCTCCTCTTTCTTCCCTTTCCCGTCCCCTTCCCAGGCTACTATCAAAGAACTCGAGCATCGATGAGAAATTGTAGAACAACGTAGGAATTGTGCATTCAGTCAACGTCAACATTCACCCGGCGCAGTTCAGCCTTAGCCTGTTCGATTTCCCCTTGCAGCTCCTTGTGCGCCTCTGGCACATCGTGGAAAGTGAAGATTGCTAGACCTAGGCGGCCGAGAAGGTAGCATCCAAAAGATATGAGGGCGTAGAAAGGGAGCTAAATCGAGCACACAAGAATAAGTGATTGCTTGTTAGCTGGGATTCCGAGGTTGAGAAGGAATGGGTGGGTGGGTGGGAAGAAAAAAGGAGACGTACGACGGGAATGACTTCTTGCTGGACAGTCTCATTGAGCGGGACGAGGCCGAGGTAGAGAGATAGGTAGAGCTGATGTTTTTGTTAGCTGTTGTTTGGAGGAGAGGGGATGGGTTGGTATAACGAACGGAGGAGACGAGGAGGAGGACAGAGAGGGTCTGCTGGGCGCGCGTCATTGTGAGGGCGTTTTTGGGGATTATTAGTTGTCGAAGAGATTGGGCAGATCTACAGAATTGAGGTATAGAAATAAGGAAATGTGTCGAAAGTAGTGGTGACTGTTTGCGAACGCAAGTTGTATTCAAATGAGGGACTGGGAAGGAGCTTAAAGTTGACACAGGTTTGCATAAGGTTGGCCGCGGAGGTGGTTGTATGGATGGTGTAATATAAATTACAACGGATCTGCTTTCCAGAACACCCTGATCATGAAACTGCTTCAACTGCGATTTATAAAAATAGCTACTAGTAGAGACCTAATCCTGTGCACATTATATCAGCTTCGCTCTTTCCATAATTGAACTTTGACATTGTGTTGAATATCTAGATAGCTCCAATGGATTAAATACACTGATACATTGACCGTATTAACTTCAACACACGCTGAACGTTGCCTGGTTTGTCGCCTCAGGCTGCGAGGTTTCAGCTATGCTTTAAAGCTTCTCGATCCATCATCTTCCTTGTAGTATCATCAACATCCTGCCACTTTCCGGAACATATATCGTGCGTAGATGTCCCAGCGAACGGGGCACGGACAGAAGCACTGGCCTATAGATCGATCTCTAGAATCTGCATCATACCCCTTACTTACAGGCCCATTAACGGGTAGCCCACTATACGGCCTACTTGCGGAGCACCTTTTTCTTTTCTGTATCCCCCCAGAATACCGCGAGGAGAAAAATGAGCAGCAAGAATGAAGAAGTCGCTATCCAGAACTCGCCACACGGGCTCCTGGGCGCTCGGGTTCGGAATACAGAAGGATTACACAGTCCTTCGTTAGGCGAAATGTTCCCTGAGCCTGCAGCAACAGAACCACCCCCCGAGGGGACGTTACCATTAGGGGAGCAAGAAACCCTTCTGCGTTCCGTGGAGGACGCATTGAAAGAGGCAGAGATGGAGAACGGTACGGCAGCGTTTGAGGGCGTGCTGAGCGTTTTGTTGAAGCTCTGGAATTGTCAATCCCAATACTTGACACAGGTCACAGAAGCCCTGGCGAATGGGAGTAGAAACCGTCAGTATATCATATATTTGCCATTCACTACCAGCTCACATTGCTAATTGGTTCTTAGCTTCGCTTCGGCTTGTGTATGGCCAGGCGGGGATTCTGGGCTTCTTCCTGCGGCTCATAGCTTCGAGAGAAGCTACTGAAAGTAGCCTGGTTCTCCACTGCCTGAGGCTGATTGGAAACTCCTGTGCTGACACGGGTAAGTTGATCTGAGGTTTTTTTTTTTTGGAGAATAGATATATGATTGACCACCTTTAGACGAGAACCGGGCCATTGTGGTGAACGACAACTACACAATCGCCATTTTACGGCATTTACTGCAGCCCGAACTCATTCAGGTCATAATCCCTGTTGTATATAATCTGTGCATAGACTTTGGTATGTATCCCACGTCCTAGACATATTATTGTCATGGCTGACAATATCTAGAGCCTGCCCAGTCCCAGTTAGCAGCAAACAAGATAGTGTATATCCTCTTGACACTAGTCAAAAATGATGCATTCCAGGGAAATGATGTTTTACTTGAGTATGTCTACGAACTAATAGAGCTGGTTGGTGAGCAAGGTATGGATGTGTTTTCTCCCCATCTCTTTTCCCCTCTAACGGTATGGTTTTTAGAGCAAGGCATCGAAAGTTCTCCTGATGGGACTATTACACTTCTGGTAGCCGCGGCACTTAACCAGGAGCTCGCCCCAGCCCAGTTCTGTTGCCTTGCAAACTGCATCGTGGCATATCTAAACAACAACAGATTCCAAGGCATTTGTATATCAGGACGCATAGTCCCCGACATCCTATCAGTGCTCAGACAATCGCTGTCTTTCAATTCAGCAATCTCAAGTGAAGATGCGCAGGCACTTGCACAGTCACGACTAAAGATCAACCAGGCGTTGGCAGAGTTATCTGCCTCGCCGCTTTTCGCGGAGCTCTATCCCGTAGACTCCCCGCTCTCGTCGCAAACACTCAAATCCTGGCTAAACAGCCCTGAAGACCAACTCCAGATATGCGCCTGCATCATGCTTGGTAACTTGGCACGATCCGACGAGGTCTGCGTGGCGATGGTCAAGGAACTGAAAATCCATGAAGAGCTGATAGCTGTCCTCAACAGCAATGCTAGAGGGGCAGCCCTTCACTCAGCCCTCGGTTTCCTCAAGAACTTGGCTATTGCTAGTGACAATAGGCTCTCTCTAGGTGAGGCCGGAATCATGCCAGCCATTGCGCGACTATGGGGCTATGAAACCGTCCCGCAGGTTCAGCTCGCAGCAACCAGTATCACCCGGCAGCTGGTCATCTCCTCGGTCGAGAATATCAAGCTCCTGCTGGAGCCAGTTGTAAAACCGCAAGGAGAAACAGAAAATGGCGGCAATGATTGCGACAGTGAACAGACTTATTTGTCGTTACTCCTTGCACTATTCGAAAAAACCGATTCGACCCCAATAAAGACAGAAATCGGACGCATAACAGCGTCTCTCTGTCGCAGTCTCGTCCCTAAGTCGAAGGCCAGCGAACAGGGCGATTCCTCGGTCGACGCTCTTCTCGACTTCCTATTCACCAGGCACGAAGGCGTAGCACTTCCGCTAGGTGCTATGATAACGCAGACCCAGTGGCCTGTTGTACGGAGTGAGGGCTGGTTTGCCCTTGCGCTAATGGCGTCTAGTAAGGCTGGTGCGGAGGCGGTTATCCATGGCCTGCAAAAGATCGACGGGTTCTCCTTGATTGAACAAACTTTGAATGCCGAAGAACCAACTTCAGATAATGAGACGGATAAAGTGCAATGGCGCAAGGACCGGGACAATATTGCCGTCCTGGTGCAGGGGTTACTAAATAATGAGGTAAGCTGGTTTAATTCGAATGCGCCTCTCAAGTCATGGTCCTAGTCTTTGGAAAACTAATTGATTCCTCTTTTGTAGCCCAACACGGTTGACGCTTCCTGGAGCTCTATGATGCAAGATTTAATGAGCCGGCATGCATCGAAGTATCTTAAGCAGAGCGAATGAGTGTTACTACTGGATTGGAATATATGCATACCTTTAAGATAGACTGATAGATATGGGCATATACGAATATGCTGACCTGGTAAATTGACTATTATGAGATTATGGGTTTTGCGCCATGCAAGCATGTCTATTTGACGTAATAATCAGTCCATTTATTTATTTAAGTTATGTTCATACTACTACTCGTCGCGAAGCCAACCCACGGCTGTATGTCAGGTTCTCCCCGGCAGACCATCTCTCGCGCATATAAACCGTACCTCCGGAGCACATCTGTGTCGTCAAGGTCCTCCAAGCCGTGATCAGAGACGTAATGAGCAGCTAGTCCCTTCCCATCTATTATGATCTCTTTCGTTATATTGCTCCCGTTTCCAAGTGCCGTTAAGGCTGTGTCAGGCGAACCATTATGTTGCATAAACGATCCAACGGGCTTGGCATCGCCGCTCATGAAACAGAGTAAGTTTGTACTGATAGATTCCGTTGGGTTAATCCACATAGGAAATTTGTAGCGATGTAGGTCGCCCAAATCAAGATGGTGTAGAAAAGAATAATGTTGTTGAGCTTTAACTGTCCAATCCGCCAAGCCTGGACCATCATCTGAGTAAATGGACATGCCAATTGGTGTGTGATCGAATCCCTCGTCGTCGAACGGAAGCCAGCGATGGTTTTTGAACGGAGATGAAAATCCTTTATGGACCTGGAATCCCGTTGGCCCTTTCCAGTGGGGCAAACCTGAAGCACGCCAGCTGTCACGGTCGACGGATTGCGCAGGCTGTAGCTCGGGACGATATGGGAAAGCAATTGAAGGGTGGCTATGGAGATTTTCAAGAGCCGCCTGGTTAATAACATTTGCTGAAACGATTAGCGAGTCGCGGTGGCTCAACTTAGTATTAACTATGGTCGGGATTGTACGATCTTCAAGGAATACCACGTCGCCATCGATCCATACAAATAGCGCGTACGCGTCCTTGTCAACCGCCTCAAAAGGATGCTCGCTGATTTTTGAAGCTGAATAGGATGGGGTTTTATCAACCGTAGACGCGAGCCATTCGAGGCTCCCTGTGTGGTTCGTCTGTGGTATGAAAACGACTCGGTCAAGGAACCCTCCGTTGGACGCAAGGTTTCTCTTCGGCCAAATCAGCGATTTGTTCTGTGAGCCAGAGATAAGTGCTCACCTGCAAATAACAGTCGAGGATCTCTGTCCGGCGAGGCTGGCGAAAAGGTACCAATGCAACAATTTCAATGCTCCTCGGTTTACTGAAGTGTCTCGGGCTCTGCGAAAAGGCGTAGAAAAAAGCTGGAGAGCTCCCATGGATGAATAAAGGAAGCAATCCGAGTCTGAGCAGCGAGAAGTCGGGAAAACAGACATGAGCAAAGATTACTATCACGCAACTGTAGCTGATAGCACACCAGATAATCATACCAGGCCAGGATTGACACTGTGAGCGGCAGTTGTCTATTTCGACGTCCGACTCAATATCGTGAAGACGACCCATCATGTGTCATTCCCTCGGTCGACTAAGAGAGCCGTATGAAGGAGGATTGAGGATATGCATTATTTTGGCAGAGCTCTCAACTCCATTTAACACGGTCAGGATGGGAGGCGGGAAGAGCTCAAAACAGTCGGTAGAAACGCTCTATCCATTCCGCTTGCAGAGATTTCAGAATTAACATCCCTAAGAATATTTAAGTGTAGCTCTGAAGCTGCGAGCGAGTCGTTCAGGAGGAATGCGCAAATTGCCGGATTTGTCCATGAGTGACGCTATGGACGCAATTCTTTAAGGTGGCTGAGAAGCGTCGAGCAGCACAGTGCATGGTCTGGATCAGGGTTAGCAACCTAGCATTCAATGACTTGACATTTGGACGACTTTCAAGGGAAACATGACTTTGAAGCAGAACTGATGTTGATCTATCTGACGATGACGTCGCAAACACATGCGAGCCCAGCGGAGCTTCGCCGCCGCCGCCGCCTCCAACTTCCGAGACCAACTCTGATCTCCAACCCTCCACAGAGTATCTACCAGAATTGTCCGCTTGTTTTCGTTTCTCCATGGCATTTACTGTTTGGTCTGTGAGAACATGAGGATATTCCTCCAGCTTTGCCGTGGTAGAACTCCACAGCTCCTCTCGCGCCTCCCTTGGTCGCCGAGCCGCCGCTTCACACGTCCGCCATGTCCGCAACGTTTAACTCGATATCATCAGGGGGGAGCCCCGAGACTTGGAACTGTGCTTATTGCGGCGCTTGCCCCTGGGGCTTTTGTGAAGCTAGTGGAAACGAATGAGGATGATAAAACCGGGGAGAACTTGATGTTAGCGGCGTCGCGCCAGGAGCTCAGAGACGATATCCTTGAAAGAACGGAAGGACGAATAGGGCTCGGGGGCCCTGTCCTGGCTTACTGGGCGTATTATGCTTACGATACGATAGCTACCGGGTTTCGTTTCGTTCACCTGGTTGTTATTTTTCTACCAGTCATCCTGACTGCACCTACGATATGGCTTGGGAGGCGCATCAAGGACCACGACGGGGTTCGATCAGGTACCTTGTGGTGGTATAACTTTCTCGTCAGGGCAATGGAGCGCGCTGGCCCTGCCTTCATCAAGGTAGACCCGTCCGAGCTGTGCTCCGTATGAAACACGCTTACCTGATATTCTCCTAGCTTGGTCAATGGGCCGCATCACGTACTGATGTTTTCCCTCCGCAAATGTGCAGCACTATGTCGTCATTACACTCAAACGCCCCTGCCCACTCACTACACGAGACCAAGCGGACTATAAGGAAGGCTTTTCACGACATGCCCTTCGAAGATATCTTTGAGGAGTTCAATGAGGAACCTCTAGGAGTAGGCGCTATCGCACAGGTGTACAAGGCGAAACTAAAACCGAATCTGGCCAATCTGGCAGATAATAAACTTACGTCGGAGCCTCAGGGTTTAGGGGGCAAGTTTAGAAAGAACGTTGACGTTTTGGTGAAGAGCAGTCCCCAGCGGGTTCCATCATCGTACGTCGCGGTCAAAGTACTGCATCCCCGTGTTGAACACCTAATTCGCAGGGACCTGCGAATTATGTCTTTCTTTGCATCCTTGATCAATGCGATTCCAACCCTGCACTGGCTATCCTTCCCTGACGAAGTTGCGCAATTCGGGGAAATGATGAAGCTGCAACTCGATCTCCGGATCGAAGCCTCAAATTTGAAGACTTTCCGCGAGAAGTTTAGGTCTCGTACTACGGCTTGGTTCCCGTATCCATATTTGGACTATAGCACGCGCGAAGTTCTCGTTGAAGAATTTGCCCAGGGTATCCCGCTGTCGACCTTCCTAGAAAAGGGAGGGGGGGTTTACCAGCACGAAATCGCAAATGAAGGCTTGGACGCATTTCTTCATATGCTCTTGATTGACAACTTTGTGCATGCGGACTTGCATCCCGGGAATATCATGGTCCGTTTCTATCAGCCTAGTGAACTTGATTTGTCTCTTCGCAAACAAACCCGTGCGTCCGAAGCGCCAACTAGGAAGGAGGTTGATGTGGCAGATGCCGTACTTGCACGACTGCGGCCACACGCGAACGACTCGCAGAATTGGGAAAGAGCCCTGAACGATCTCAATGCAGAGGGCTACCGGCCACAACTCATCTTCATTGATACAGGTCTAGTAACCCAGCTTAATGACACCAACCGCGCGAATTTCCTAGCTCTCTTCCGAGCCGTCGCTGAATTCGACGGCCACCGCGCGGGAGAACTCATGGTTGAGCGGTGTCGTCAGCCAAAGGAAGTCATCGATCCCGACATCTTCGCCCTAAGAATGCAGCACCTCGTCCTCGATGTCAAGTCACGGACATTCGCGCTAGGAAATATCAAGATTGGTGACATCCTGAGTGAAGTGCTATCCATGGTCCGGCGCCACCATGTTCGCCTCGAAGGAGACTTTGTGAATGTCGTCATTTCCATCCTTCTTCTTGAAGGCATAGGCCGGAGCATGGATCCGAATCTCGATCTCTTCAAGAGGCAAGCGCCGAATATCCTTGCGCTTTTGATATTCGAATGTCTCCCACTCGCTTACTGACTCACTTCCCAGTGCCCTTCCCATCTTGCGGAAACTCGGTTCCAACGCCACTTTCTTGAAAACAGTACGATCAGGCGACACCTCGATGCTTCGCGTTTGGGTCGGACTAGAAGCCCGAGGATTACTCAGAGCAAGCATTGAGAGTGTAGAGCAGTGTGTGAAGTACGACTTACTATCTCCTAACATTTAGATACGGTTGGGTAGAAGCGGTGCGAAGAAAGTTCAACATATCACTCCCCTTATGATGTTGAATAAATGTTTTATGTCTCATCAAAGTTATAGAGCCAGGTAGCCTGGGTTTTTGTATAGTTAAAACGTCATCATAAATATATGTATATTCTTCACCAAGTCAACATCTAGCTATCAAATCTAATAGTACAATGGGGATTATAGCACTATCATTGTAGAACTGATGAATGAGGTGAGGCCATGGATACATGATAAAGTATGTCTATATACAAACATGAAAAGAAAGAAAAACCCAATTATAAAACACACACCGCTGATACAGGGTGACGAAAAGAAAGATCCCGAATATCCATGTGAGAAGAAACTCGACTCCCAATACACCAAATTATCACCAGATGTCAAACCATCGCAGCGGAGACTCAAGCTAGCATGCGAGCGATGATGATAATGCGAATGTAAAAGCAAAGCGGGACCTTCAATATAAACATGTATACACCGTAGCCGGATGACTGTTATCTCATATCCTTTCCGGGGTCAAGAGTGGAGAATGCAGAACGCAATCAAGTAATTAGCCTAGGTGCGCAACCTGTGCAACACCATATCAATTAGTTTCCACCATTGTTTCGACCAACGCCTCCGCTGGCCCGCCACCAAACGTCTCCGCCCCATCTCATTAGTCGCTCGACAGCGGCGGTAGGCGAATCCAAGGCTGGCCGGATATCAAGGTAGAAGATAGGCTCCCCCGTCGGTTCTGGAGGGCCGGAATAGTAATCGATCACATAGCGAACTTCTCTAGGGCCCGATGGTGTTTCGCGCACCACGTACCAATCATGCCTGTCGAATGGAGGCTTAGTCCTGTTAGGTAGTAGGGGTGGTTAGTGGAACCTTTTTAGAAAGGCGGTGCATAGCAGGAACACTAGAACGCGAATACATCTATAAGATGATGAAGACTAACCCGAATTTTGCCGGATATATCCGGCCGAGAGCCTGGAGAATCTGTGCTTTCGGTGTAAGCTCCTGTGGCCGACCCTGGAACCTCACAAGACGGGGTGGAGTCGAATTAGCAGTTCCATTATATGCCTCCTTAGCCAGCGCTAACGGGATATTTTCCTCGCCTTGTCGGCACTTCTCCCATCCATTTGTCAGGCCTTTGGAGAAGATATGCTCCCAGTCGACAATCTCATTCCAGGCACCTTCATTCAAAAAGTTGTGAACCGCAACCATAGCCTCCACAGAATCCTGCGGGGTATCTGTATAGCCTTTTCGCAACATCGCATTGTACATCTGCTGCGGGGAGGGATACTCCCAGTTCCCTTCTACATCTCCTCTAGGTATGGAGGAGATCTCGCGGTCCACGCTTAGATCCACGGTCTGGTTTGCGGCGCGCTCTTGCGAGAGAGACGCAAACATATAGTTTAGAGGATTAAGCTTCGATAACGCAGACTGCTTGGTCGCCGGGGCAGGAGATGGTTGAGAGGATGACGTAGGCTTTGAGGACACGAAGAAGGGCGAGTCTGCCGATCGCACGGGACAGGCGCTCGGAGTTTCGGGAGCAGTGGTCAAGGGTTTAGGGGAAGAACTCGATTCGTGCATAGGGCATCCTGGCTATGGCGACTATTAGCGATTTGAAGCTCTTGTCCATCCTTCTACTTACCGGAGGGGATGCATCGGAGGATGCTGGGTGATTGCGCGCTGGAGGCTGCGGCTGCGAATCTGCCCAAAACCAACCCATAATGGACGAGCACAAATTATATCAAGGGCTTAATGCGCTTCGATAAATATGGGATAGCTGAAATGCCGGCGAAGAAAGAATTTGAGTTTGGGGATGAGAGACCTGAGAAAGAGAAAATATGAGGCTTCAAAACCTTTGGACAAGCGATGATCTAATCGGAGATTCCCGCAACCTACAGTGGGGTGACAAAAGTATTCGGAATTCCAACTGCCCCACAGTAAGCGCTAGTAGGTAACCGCTTCCTAAATAGGTCTAGTTGAAGCCTTTCTGCCGACCAAAACAACGCGTAGATACCCTGAG
>JAPDEH010000156.1:0-39178 GCA_027569075.1 Aspergillus asperescens | reverse complement strand
ACATATATGTCTGCTACCTGTATCTAAGAAAGGAGTGAAATCCTGCTGCCTAGAGGTGGCAGGTAGAGCATGCATAGTCTTTGACTGAAAAATGCTCTCTAATATGGAAGAATAAATAAAAAAAAAATAAAATAAACTATAACAAGAAGTATAAGAACATGCCATACTTAAGGAAAGGAGAGAAAGTTTACCTGCTATAATAAATAATAGGACAGAAAAAATTCAATATTTAGATAAAACAACCTAGCAACAAACTTGACGCCATGAAGTATAAACTATTCAGAATTAGGAAAGAACTTGAGAATAATAACTATAAACTACAGCTACCTGTAAGAATAAGAGTTCACCTAGTATTCCATGTTTCGCTACTTAAACTAACAAAGAATACTGAAAGACAAGATGATGAAGCAACCGACAAAGACAAAGAATATGAAGTTGAAGAGATCCTGAACAAGAAGAACGAGAACGGTCAGATCTACTACTTTGTCAAATGGGTTGGATACTCACATGAGAACAACACTTGGGAGCCAGTTAGGAACCTCAACTACCCTGAGAAGATTCAGCAAGGAATTGGTTGAAAGCAACCTCATCAAAAGAAGGAATGTCAAACACAGAAGGCGAAGAAGCCGCAGCAATCTGGGTTTGGGAAGATAAAGGCATAGCAAGTAGAGCCTTATCAAGACGCATTCACCACAATGAGCAGAGTCTTCAGACTTCACACACTCTTTACCAAGACGACTGCAACAAACGCAAGAGAAGACCATTATGAAACCTTTGTCTTTGATCTTTTAAACCAAGTTATTTTTTCGGATACCTGACTTAGACAACATCGCGAAGTTAGCACGCAAGCATGATCAGACAGGAGAGATTGAAAGGAAGAGAATAAAGTCAATCACCTGGGGAAACGCTACTTATCATGTCTTTGGGGACAAAGCCTCAAGGGAGGGGGATTATCAGAGAACACGGATATTGTCAGCCAATAAACCCACTGCACTGCAGCTGACGGTTATGATAATAACAGAGGAACAATAAACTGGCCAAGCCATATTAACAATGGGACGCTAAGACAGATCTGGAATAGTATAGTATCAGTGATCTGATATACACAAGCAGCAATACTATATATGCAATCAGGGATCATATATGTATGATTGGGGATACAACAGACATTAGGTATTTAAGGACTGTCATTACACACTGTACCTAGGAGTTTTACTTACTGTCTGTTATCTTCAGAAGCACAACTAGTCTACTGTTCACTTTATTACCACTACATATATCTATACCACCTCATTAACATACCTACAAACAATCTTCCACTTGTCCACAGAATAATCCTTAAGGTCTGACAACTTAAGACAGAACAGCCGACCTTATCTGACACCCCGGAAATACCAGTGGTCAAGGTCTGGGATATGCTACAGAAATATTAAGAGAGCCTTGAGAAACTTGCAGTCTTCTATAATATTTATAAGCTTGATAAACCTACTCCTAGCTATTTTAGTTCCCTTCAGGCATTTCCATGCTTGAAATAGCTTAATACTTAGCTAAACATTCTTCTGGACGGCATGACAACAGAGCAGCTTGCACTATTTTACTTAAAGGATATTATTCCAGAGAATCTAGAGAGCCTACTCGTCCACCCTAGCTGGGTCTATAAAACAAGCCCTAACTCTCAGACTACTAAGCTTTAAGCTATAGTTACCAAGCGCAGGCAGCCCCTTAAGCTTCTTATACTTAATAATATCCTGGCCACCCCATACTATAACTAGATTAAGCACTCCAAAAAGACAGGTAACTTTAAAAGAATAGGCACCACTGGTTTAGAACTATATTTAGGTCTCTAGGTGCTATATAAACAAGCTGGTACCTAACTATACATCACATCCAGTTATGCCTGTATATACATACCCGGGCCTTGCAAGTTTCATAAAAAAGAAGCCTGCCAGTAGCTCTAGCACAAGACCTGAAATATCCGCGCTGATAGAATCCAGCAGAACAGAACCAGTGTCAAGTGGCTGCCTAAACCAGTCCCTCGGAAGAAGACTAAAAAGTCTCGCTTATTACCACTCCACACCATCACCTTTACTAACCACACGGGGAACAAAGCATTCATGGTCTTCAAAAACAGTATCAGCGCCAAATCCTTGAAACTTCCACCTCTATTTCCCTTAGTCATCTACTTCACGCATCCTAACGCAATCCCATCACCAGATACCACCAACCTTAGTGGCCTCCTGAGAGCCATCCGGGAAGCAAGGATAAATTCCAACTTCCACTTCCGGCTTAATATTTATTTCCTCCCTGGCACGAGCAAAGACAACTACAAGACACACTATCTTACTAAGCGGGCCTCAAGAGCGGATTATAAGACACTCATCCGTGATTTCAATGCTCGAATATTTCAACTAAAGAGTTAAAGGGGTAGTTGCAGTGCAGTACGTGATAATGACTCCTCACACACACAGACCTCAACCACCACGCGTCTTCCCGGAATGGCCCACTCCCACCCCAGTCTCAAGCCCTACCGCGATCTCCTTTTGGTATGCCCTGAGGCCAACTGGTGCGATAATGCACAACAGATCACTTGCTTGAGGTTTGATAAGCACGCGGTGGAGCACCCGACCAATAATAACAAAGGCAAAGCCCAGAATGACGAGTATCGCAACGCGCCAGAAAGTACTACCCGCTCATTCTGAATCGCATACGACAGTCCTAAATCCGGAGACGATGACGAGGAAACTATCGGCGACTGGCTGGGTCAGTCGACGAAAGACATACAGTCTGCGCATAGTTTTGGGGATATTCACTCGCGGGCTGCGGGAATGGGGTGGACGAGTTGGTAACACGGTTCCCTTCCCTGTGGCCATCCGGCGTTATACTCTTTCCGGTAGACTAGGTGCCAGTGACCTGGCCGGCTAGCAAGTAACTGGGTGGATAGGCGTTAGCCGCTTGCTTGCTTTGAGTCTCCCAGTGGGTCGATGGGTACATTGCGGGCTTATCCATGAGTTCCTTTGCTCTTCTGCGATACGTAATCAACAACATCTTATGTGATGAAAGACAACTCGCAAAACTGACGTGATACACGGCTGCCTTCCATGCACTGTCTCAACATGGCTTAATAATGCTGCCTTGCTCTCCAACTCCTCCCTGCAGATGCTGCAGGTAACACGCATAGGGTATGACACGAGGTGAAAGTCAATAAAGTGGCGGGTGAGACTCGAGTCAGTATTCTCAAGGCCGGTTCTCGTCTGTAGCTTGATATTATTGATGTCCGCTGGTATTTGCGCAGGTAGCCCCTGAGACCGAAGATTTGAGGCGTTGCGTAAGAAGAGAAAGAAGAAGAAGAAGAAGAAGGAATCACTAGCTAATAACAGATATTCTGGTGAAGCCTCTCTAGTTTAATCCACAGTTTAGTCTGGGATACTATGAGTAGATCTAATAGGCAAATCTCAACTCGATATTATGCTGTCAGCTCACCTGGCTTACCGTGATGGGAACTGAAGGTGGGAAGACTTCAAGTCGTAGGAATGCAGGCCCTTGACAGGCAGCCTGCATCAGGGAAAGGCGCCTGATAAATCTCCAACCAATTTCTCCATCATCATCCTCACTGACCCTGTCAAGGTTATTAACAGGGCAGAACATGGTTGGAAGAGCTTCAACTTGGGACAATTCCATTATTACTATGAAGAGAAGTGGACCCATTGTACTAAGAGCCTCCAGAACTTTAAATTCTCAAGATTTCGAGACATCTTCGGTTTTATTTCTTTATGGTAAGATAAAATATCACAGGAACATGGAAAGCAATCACATAATCTCTAACACTTCTTCTGCCTCTTATGGCAAGAGCTCTTCAACAAGGCTTTCTGACATTCTTCACATGTTACCACATTGCCGATCCATTCGGCTAAATAACTACTTGGAATACTCATCCCCCAGTTCACACAAACCAACTCCCCAAACAGTAGGATTTGTAGCAGCTCTAGCAATTCAGCCCGATGGCCAATTATATCAGTCGATTTTATGATTAGATATAGGACCAGCAATCAAACAACATTCCAGTACATCGGCCATCCACAAGGTATCCAGCCCACGGCGGCGGCCCACTTTAACGCGAAATCCCGTCACTTGGCGGCCCAGTTTGCGATTCCCCGCACAGCTTCAATCTCACCTCCAAATTTCAATCTTTTCCCTTTTCAACCTCAGCCTTAACTTCACAGTCTGTCGAACCAGCGGGCCACGACATCAACCATGGCCTCCCTCATCAGCGAGGAGATCTCCAATCTCCCGATCCACTACCGCTCAATCACCATGTTCATCGGCTACCTCTCGCTAATCACCCTCTTCACGCTAATCATCTGCCGCACCATCTCGACGCGCTTCATCGCGCGCCAAAAGAACAACGACTGGGCACATCCACAGCGCAGCGGGCAATTCTACCTCTTTATAGCTCTAGCAATCGCGAGCATCGGCTTGACGTGGTACCACATGATCTCGCTGTTTTTTTACTCGTATGATACGTGGGCGAGCGGTCCAGAGGGACAGCTGTATTCGGGCGCGGACGTGCCGCTGTTTACCCGGTTGGGTCTCTGGTTGAATAAGACGTATATCTTCCAGGAGGCGTGGGAGACTGTTTCGGAAAGCCCCGAGAGAGTTTGGTGGAGTGGGCAGATTTTTGGGTGGACGATTGGGTGGAGTCTTTTACTCGGAATCGCAGGTAAGTCCCTATATCCATCTATCTATTGTATCAGGGTCAATGGGGTCACTGCTATATCTCGCAATGATTAAGTGATATATGTTCGTGGCTATGGCTAACCCACTCACAGGCCGGCGATACCACATCCCGCACGTCTGGATCTACATGCTGGTCGCACAAGCCGTCAGCGTCTCCTTCGTAGCAAACCTCTTCTTCGCCGCAATCACCGTCTCCCCGCGGCCGAGCCCCAAGGACCCCCTCTACACCTGGCGTCCAGCACTCATTTGGGAATTCATCCCCGTCTCGCTCTCCATCCTCGACACACTCGCCGTACCTATCTTCGCGTACGAAAAGGGATTCATGCTCATTCTCCTCGCGCCGCATTTCCTCGTTTTCATTCCCTGTATCCTGGGTCCGCGAGGCTCCGCTGCGGCGCCAAAGTCTAAAACCAGCGAAACGCGGCAACTAGAAGAAGGATACCGCACGACGCGCCGCTACGCGACGTCCATTAAATGGGTCGGTGTCGCATCCGTGGCGTTGCAGGGGTATCTGACGTACCTCGTGGTAAAGGATTTCGGTCCCGATGTGTCGTATGATGAGATTGTGCGCGAGGTCCTGGCGACTGTGTATGCGCATCCGGCGTGTAGTAGTGTCAGTTGGGATGTTATCATGTGTACCATTAGCGGGGTTGCGTGGGCGGTTGTGCATGGGTTCGATGAGGGTGCGATGCTGGGCGGGCTGTAGGGTGTACAGTGTGGTTTCTGCAAGGGGTGTATACTAGGTGTATACTGGTCTTGTTTATAGACCACGCTTCCTTTGAAGCGGGCTGTCCGTGGCTTTGACGAGGATGTTGTGGGTGTGCTGACACCTACAAGCACGGTAATCCGTACCCCGTTGTCTCCTCAACTTAGAGGGATATATATACTGAGTGTGTAGTGACTTGATGTATACTCTTATTTTCGACCTAGGATATGTAAGCTACGTGATGTCAATATATTTCCAAATATATATTGCGTCGGCATGCCCAGGGGCCGCCTTCATGACAGCCTCGATTTCTTGGAGCCGGACTATTCTCAACCTACACCACTTACCCTGATGCGCTACTGTGAATTCCCAGCATCAGGGTAGCCTGTGATGATATCCAATTGATCCCAGAGCCCCATCCAGAGGCAACCATAGTGTCGGGACCAGGAAGGGCGGTGTGGACAGAATGAACTCCGCATGCAGGATAGAATTGTCCAGCTTGTGCCGGATACTACCCGCCTCGTGACATACCTTGACAGGTTCCTGCTGCCTGGCGAGCTTGAAGGATCCCAGCATCAATTTCTGGTGTTGCCCTTGGTAGGCCCGTGCGTTGAGACGCATACGGTGAAATATATTCCCATAGCAAGCCGTATGTCTGCTGCTCGACAGTTACTCGAAATCTTGGATAGACTACACAGTGCTGGTATTGTGCACAGAGGTGAGCTGTCCCACGATATCCTAAATTGCGGGTTCTAAAAAGTTGTCTTAAGATCTCAACGTGAGGAACTTTATGTGGGGAATGCAGTCTCTGGATAATCTCGACAGAAGCGCCAAATACAAACTCCTCGGTCGACCACTGAAACGACCCATACCTGAGCTAGACGACCTCTGGAAGAAGGGCGAACTAGTCATGCCTATGAAGATTCCGGAAAGCCTCCGCACAGAAGAATTCTATCTCGGCGACTTTGGCCTGTCCAAGGAACTGAGTGATCCTGAAAGCCCACATGGCCACCCACCACGAGAATACTGTTTGTCAGACCGGCTTCACCAACTCACTCTAACCCCAGCCTGCGATATGTGGAGCTATATGGTTGTCTTCTCGATTCTCTACATGCGCCATTCCCCCTTCACCTCATTCGCCGAAGGCGGAACAGCCGGTGGCATCTTCCTGGCGTTGGGCCCCCTTCCAGTAGAGTGGAAGGGCCGACATGTTTATGGAGAAAAGACCCCCGAGTACTGGTATGACCAGAGCCGGAAACCAGACCGCAAATGGACCCTGGAGTCTCAGATAGCACGCTTCACCAAGGACCTGGACTCTGACCCGATCGAACGGGGGCATGTCCTGTCTATCATGTCGAGGGTGTTTACATATGCGCCTGAGAAACGTTTGACTGCGTCGCAGCTGCTCAGGGATCCCTCGTTTCGAGCTATCATGGATAGATATAGGTGTTGACCCTTGTGTTTTGTGCTCTTATTTTCTGCTGTGCTGGCATTACTGTGGACAAAATGCATTCATGAAATCGGCGATACACAATTTGAATACTCATAGAAGACCAGAACATGAAGAAAGCGCGGGAGCTTTAGTTCATGCCCATGATGTAATTTTTGTGTCACCTAATTTTCATATATTCAATTTCTCACCCAAACCTTCCCCAATCGCTCAAGTGGTATATATACATCCTACAACACACACACACACACACACACACTACCCTGACTTCAAGCTAAATCTAACAGGCGCCTCCCCTCTAACACCCCTCCATCGATTCGTCGACGCAATAAGCTCCTCACACCTTCAGTGAATCATCCTTTATGTTTCTTATTTTTCGCCTCATCACTGGCTTCTTGCACAAAAATTCGACAGCCTCCCCAGTACAGTGCATTTGGACTACACCACAACATGGCAACCCTTCACTTTCTCAAGCAAGCCCTCAGGGAGAGGGTTTTGGAAGTATCAGGGCAGCCATTATCCGATACGCAGTAAGCCGATGCCTTTGAGATCATAAAAAAAGGCTCAGGTGGGATATACAAAGAATTCATTATTCCTCAACTGTCTCACTTATTTGCTCAACTGGACACCCATATCTCATTGCTTGAAATCGGGACAGGTCCCAAGAGCATACGTGGGTGCCTGCCCAAGCAACTGAGACAGATCATCAAGAAATATTCTGCATTCGAGCCTAACAGCCTGCATGCTGCAAAGCTCGAAGACTGGCTTTGCCAAGCGTAGGAGGGCGAACTTCCGTTCCCCTGCCTCGAAGATGGACACGATGTTCGTCAAAGTCCATTCCCAGGGGCCAGCAGCATGAGTGAAGTCGAAACCTTCAACGTCATCCTATTCTGTCACAGTCTATACGGCATGGGACCTAAACGTGATATTATTAAACTGGCACTTGAAATGCTTGCTGATCGACCTGAGGCTGGAATAGTTGTGGTGTTCCATCGGGACCATACCTTGCAGCTTAAGGGACTAGTGAGCCATCACATGGCTTCTCTCCCAGCGGGGACAATCACAATTCCCGATGCGGACAGAACGCTCGACTCGTTTGCTTCTTTTATGGCAGGGTTTGTTATAACCCAGAAGGCGTTTCAGGCCGAATGGCGCGCGGTATGCCGGGCCTTGAGCCATCGTGACCAATCAGGCTATCTATTATTTCGCTCCCCCGAGGCCATGATAACCTTTACCAAGCGAGCTGATACGCTACCGGAGCTCGCAGCGCAGGTGCCTTTGCTGAGCGGGCACAGAATGGTTAAAAACAGGGAGGCCCGCCTTCACTGTCCTGCGGCGATTGTTGTACCGACAGAAGTAGAACACGTCCAGCAATGTGTTCGGTCGGCTGTAAAGCAAAGAGTCAGCCTGACAGTCATTGGTGGAGGTCACAGCGGCCACTGCTTATGGGCTAATGTTGTTTCGATCGACATGGGCGCTTTCAATCGGATACACATGCACGCAGAGAAAGAACTTAAGTTAGGATTTGAATCCGACCTTAGCCCATGTGTTGTCGCTGGGACTGGTTGCAAAACCGGAGATATCATCCGCAGTGCCATGGCCGTAGGCCTTACAGTGCCATTAGGGTCCCGCCCTAGTGTAGGGGCCGGGCTATGGCTCCAAGGCGGTATTGGGCACCAGGCTAGACTGTACGGACTTGCGTGCGACGCCATCATTGGTGCGATCATAGTCAGTGTCAAAACCGGTCAGATCCTTGGCATAGGCCATGTACCAAGCAAGCACTGGCCCCCGGACGCGGTGCGCCCGAAGAACGAGGCCGATCTCCTTTGGGCGCTCAAAGGCGCCGGAACCAATATCGGCATTGTTATCAGTGTTACTTTCCGGGCATTTCCTACTCGGTCTTGTTCGGTTCGAAACTGGGTCATTCCGGTCAACGACCCTCTGGAAGCGCAAAGTAGGCTCAGCCGTATTGATCACCTCGCCAGCAAGTGGAATTTTTTGATTTTCAGGTGAAAGGTGATCAGGGGTTGGAATTTGAAATTTTTTCTTGGCGGGAGTTCCAAACCCCGCTCAGAAAATCCTGAACCCCGTTCTACTGTGTCCCCCAGGTGCCTGAGGTGGCCAACCCTCCATTGCAACATCTAACATCAGATCTCTGTGATGAACCGAGGATCCTGTCCCGGAACATCACTACAACCTGACAGACCCTCCCGGATATATCCACCGTGGGACCCACAGTTGGTTCCCTGACCATTGTTCTTATCCTTCAATATCAACATATTGTTGTGATCAACCCTTACTGTCCACCCACCTGGGAATTACATTAATCAGTAGTGACCAGGTGACCGGTGAGTTATGGTATATAGGTTAGTTTTATTACTGAATTTACAAGTCTAAATTCCCAGCCACAGAGGCCTTGAAAACATAAATAGGTTAATCCACCATGGAATTTGTTATGGCATTTGGAGTCCTAAGGAATAGCCATCATGGTCCCTCACGTACACAAAAGACAATTTAATTCAAAAACAACAGGTTTGATTTATTCTTCTTGGGGAAACAGCGATACCCCATGAATATACACACGGTTGAATAGCTAGAGGATAGCACCTTCCTCATCTTATCTTGAGCTCAGAGCTGTTGAATCCAAATCCTGTTAGTTCACAAGGGAATGTACCATAAGATAGAGCAGAAAGCACTGACCGTTACTCTGATATGCAGCAATCGCCGCATCAAACGAATCATTGATGGACTGCACGACAAAGGGCGCGATAGCAGCCTCTAGCGCACCGAGCTTAGGCACAATCTGATCCGACATAAGATTTGTATTGCGCTTCATCTGTAGAAGGCTAGAAAGCACAATAATACCCAGCTCTCCAAATGCACTGCTTTTGTCACTAATGCTGCCCAGCACCGACGAAATTTGGGACTGAAGGGAAATTAAGGAAAGGCCGATTTGAAGGGAGCCGCTGCCAAAGGGAGCAGAATCATTGGCATGCTGTATACCGAAGCCGATTACGTTGTCAACGTTCACAGCATCAGCCTGCACTCGGAGGGCATGTGGAAGGCCTGGGATTCCTGGGACGACACCTTCAACACTACCTGAGAGAGTAGTGAGAAGGTCGCTGATGCTGTCGATGTCGGCCAGGACAGTATTGGCGTCCGCGAAGATGGTGGCCGGGAGGGCGAGGAAAGAAAGGAAGTGAAGAAGCCGCATTGTTTCTGGATATTGGATAGTTTGGGTTCAGGGTTGAGGGAGGGATAAGATTTCGAGGCCAGTATTACAGGGCGAGCAGTGACATATCAACCTTTGAGCCCAGACGCCTCTTCGGTCGACCGACGGAAAAACGAGGTTGAATCACAAGTCATAGCGTTCGGCATTAACTTCGTCATCCCTCGGCGCTAATCTCCTTGTTAATTTAATTTAAGTTTGGTCTTCGTGTTTCAAATGGTCGAATTTCTCCTAAAACTTAATCTCGCCAACCAGCCCCGGATCGGCGTGCTACCTCGGCAGGGACCGCTTGTCAAGGTCGCGCTAGCCTCGGGACTGTATCTGTGGGGTATCTGTGGGGGATCGATCGGAGATTTGCGCTCTTGACAGTGAGGTGGCCAACTGAAACTGTGCTACCAGTAGCTGGTGGCTGTCATATATTAGGGGCTGGGGAGGCTTTTCACCCACTCCAGATCTGATCCCCAACGCTCTTCAAGTCATACGGCTCGTTCCAGTCAAGATGCACCGGTCATTTGCAATCCTTTCGCTTGTCGCGCAGTGCTTTGCGCAAACTCAAGGTATGTCCTTCCTGAAATTGATTCGGATTCTATATCTGACGGCTCAGTCTCCTCGGATCTCTATGACAGATTTACTCGTTATACAGCCTTTTCTGGAGCTGCCTACGCGGACCTCTGTGTAACACCCCCGTACGGGAGCTCCGTGATCCAGTACTTCAATGACAATGCAACGGATACCCAGGCTACCTTGTTCCAGGTTCCCCAGGACAGGGAGCTGGTAATTGCATTTAGAGGCACATCTACGCCCAGAGACCTCGATACTGATTTCCAGTTCACTCTGGTGCCGCTAACTGCACCCGGTACTCGATGCTCAAACTGCAGGGTACGTCTTAAAGTCGGATTTGCTCCGGCTCTGTGTAAACTGACTTGGTGTGTTAGGTTCATCAAGCGTTTCAAGAAGCATATGTCTCGCTCGCAAGCAAAATTACTGCAGCAATCCAAGCTCAGCTCTCTCTTCATCCTGACTACTCGGTGACAGTGACTGGACATTCACTCGGTGCTGCGCTGGCTGCTATAGGTACCGCCGCACTTAGCGGTCTGGGTCATGAAGTCACAACTTACACCTTTGGTGAGCCTCTTAATGGAGACGCTGCGTTCGCACAATACATCGAGGGCCTAGTCCCAGACTCGAACTATTTCCGCGTAACCCACGCAAATGATGGAGTCCCGCAGATTCCACCAACCCTGCTAGGCTATCGGCATCATGGATCGGAGTACTGGGAAAGAGAAGGCGATCATAATGATGCTACAACTACCTTCTCATGTGGGAAAGCGTCAACCGTAAGGCTTCATATCCCTTGATCAATTGACGTCCCCGAAAGGAACTTAGTGCTGATGCGTCTCAGGTCTGCAACGCTGCCCAGGATTTTGGTGACAATCCTATCAATCGGGCACACTTGACGTACTCCGGTAGCGTTGTTGGAAATTCTCTCAATATTATTCCTTGCGGCGCGCCAGAACAGTAGGGTATGTTGGTTGATAGCAGCGAGCCACGCTCGAGGGGACAGTTAGGTAACTGACATTTATTTACGCGATCGGATTTTCTTGGAGCAGAAATATTATCACGTATACTCCTTGGTCACATATCTTCAGTAATCTAAAGTTGGTAAACGGTTGTTGTCTATGAATCCTCAACATGAATATTACGCCAGACGATAGATAGTAGAATGCCTATATATATACCGCGACGCTTACGACCACAATTTCTTAGATTGGAATAATACGACACCAAATGCTGCTGGAACGCGATAATTGCCGTCCCTGCGCCGAAGCAATATTTAGATTGGGAACATTAGTACTAAATACAACAGCAAGTTCTGTTTGAACAGGATAATTGCACCTCTCAAGCCGCAAAAATAAATTCAGAATTTCAGTACTAAATACAATTCATCCTTCAATATACCGCACTAAGATATCCCTAAGTACCCATCCAACACAGCCCCAGCTGCTTCTCCACGGGACATTAGGCATACACTCTGAGAGCAGCGGCGAAATGATAATCAATGTCGTAAGTAACCAGTGGCCCAAGGCGCTGCAGCTCATCCACCATTTTCGAAACAATCCCAGTTCCCAGCTCCAATGTACTATTCCTGAGCCCCTCTAAGCTGCCTCGAACAAGAGCACTTGCTGAGCCAACCCCGAAAATTGCTTGGTCAAAGACCGGTTTCTTTTCGACAAGTAGATCAAGGACATTGTAAATATCCGGTTGAAGTCCCACAACAGCCTGTGTGACCACAACCGACTCATTCTCGTTGAAAGACTGAACTCCATTGGTTGCTCTGATGCCGTCGTTGATATCTGTCTGGAGAGTGATGGTCTCGAACTGGATTTGGAGTGCTGCCAAGGTGTTGTTCGGGGCGATATTGAAACGCTGGAGCAAACCGCCTAGACTGTGGAGTTGGTCGGTAATCGTATTGATACTGTTGAGGATTGGGGCCGGATCGCGACGAATATTAAGTCCTTGGACGGCGGTCAAGGCGGCCAAAAAGGCGACGGAAAAGCGCACCATAGTGAAACGAAACGAAAGATAGCTTTTTGCCGAAAGGTAGAGCAACCGTGAAGGTTGTGTCAGATACCTCAAGTCGGACCGTCAGGGCACTCTAGGGACCAGAAGAGAAGGCTTTTGTAGGTTGGCCAACAAAAGAGGGGGAAATAGCAGACACTAAGCAAAACTGCTCGGAAAGGGTGGCAATAATAGTGCTTATATATACCGAATCTCCGTCATCTCCGTTATATCCTGGGAGTATGCGGGGTACGACAGTATCAGGTCCATCTTCAATATTACTGTAGTCCCGATCGAGTTTGGCATTCTATCCCCAGTATGATCGATTCGGCACGATGTTCCTCGGCCGTGAGGGCGCGGTGGAGGAGATCATTGGCTGACTATGTCTGTGATGATGAATACCCCGGTGTTTCAGAGTGGAACTATAAATCCGAGGCCTCATCCCAGTCCGGCGTCTGTGAAAGCGCGGATCAGGGCCTTGATTCAATTTCGCATCCCTGCCTGCACCGGCCAAACGGGCCTGATGGGCACGAATTTCTGGCACAGTGACACCTTGTCGGTGACTTGCTGTTCTTCTCAACACCAGAATTTTGATGCGGCCACTCCTGAAACGGCCTCGGATGCCATGTGTACAGAGAGCGATAAATTAAATGCCCAAGTAGTGGGATCAGACCTCGGTGGTTACCGAGAGAAGGCTCTGTGAAGTGCACTGCATCAATCTTAATCCGGCAGTTGTCAGTCGAGACGAATGTCGCAGCCAAGCTCCTGTCGTTCAAATGTCCACACCCCTTGCTCAGTCCCTCCTTTCCCTGGCCTCTCCAGGCCCACGGGCTCAGGAGACGGAACCTCGGTGCACCCTGTTTGCGTCGAAGTGGATCAGTATCTATCTTCCCCAAAACCTGAGACAGAGAGACTATGAATCGCACTCGCTCAGTACCCCAGCTCAGTACCCCGTTTCAGTCTCCCTAGACCTTCTAGTATGGTGTCACTACCATATAAACTGGGATGCAGCTTCTCGACTCCTCCTGGTCCTCGCAGATTTTTTACCGTCCTTCGTTTATAGATTAGCATCTCGTTAGGATCCCGAGCTCTGTGCGCTCCATCATGGTATCGTTCCGCAAATCGGGCCTTGCCCTTGCGCTGCTCGGGGCTTCTTCGATTGCTACAGCACAAACATTTGATTACATCGTTGTCGGAGGGGGTACCGCTGGCAGTGCGCTCGCTGTTCGCCTTGCCGAGGCATCGCTGAATGTTGCTCTAATCGAGGCGGGAGACTACTACCAGAATAGTTGGCCTCTGGCTGCTATCCCTGGAGCAGATGTCATTCCCGTGGGATCCGATCCTACAACGAATATGCCTGCGGATTGGGGTTTTGTGACCACCCCCCAGCCGGGTGCGAACGGTCGAAGAATCCATTTTGCTCGAGGCAAATGTTTTGGTGGATCGTAAGCATCAAGTAGAGCGTGGAAACAGCTGAATGCTAATTCTGTATTTAGGTCGGCCTTCAACTTCATGATATATCAGAGGTTGGACTCAGATATGAAGACTGTGATTTCAAGAGATACTGACTGGGTCAAGGCCAACAAAAGAGTCCATGGATAGTTGGGCACAAACTGTCGACGACCCGAGCTACACATTTGATAATGTTTTCCCCTTCTTCAAACGAAGTGCTCGTCTCACTGCCCCGAATACTGCATCACGGCTGGGAAACGCCACCGCTCAGTATAATGAAACGGCCTTTGACAAACCCGGCGGACCTCTTCAAGTCTCTTTTTCTGATTTTGCCATGCCCTTTTCCACCTGGATGCAGTTAGGAATGGAAGCCATCGGGATTCCAGAAGCTGAAGACTTCAACAGTGGCGAACTTGAAGGCTACCAGTACTGCACATCAACCATTCGACCAAGTGATCAGTCCCGGAGTAGCTCCCAAACATCATTCCTGGCCTCAACCAACGCTACCACCCTCACGATCTTTCGGCAATCCTTAGCAAAAAAGATCATATTTGATGAGCAGAAGAATGCGGTAGGGGTACAGATAACCAACCAATTTGGGTTCCCATCAGAGCTCAGGGCATCAAGGGAGGTTATTGTTTCAGCTGGAGTCTTCCAATCCCCACAATTACTGATGGTTTCTGGAGTCGGGCCTGCAGCTGAGTTAGGACGCCATGGTATTGACGTTGTTGCTGACCGACCTGGAGTCGGTCAGAATATGTGGGATCACCCGTTCTTTGCCCCAAGTTATCGGGTCAATATCGAGACGTTCACACGACTGGCCAATGACTTCGGCTACTTAGCATCCAGATCATTGGAGTATGTCACAGCCCACACAGGGCCCCTAACAAACCCGGTGGCAGATTTCCTTGCATGGGAGAAAATTCCAGCAAGCCTGCGCACAGCTTTTTCCCCGGAAACCTCACAAAGCCTTGCGCGTTTCACAAGTGACTGGCCAGAAGCTGAGGTAGTCACTATTCGATTATCCGTTATTTCATTGCCTTAGCTGACCACTCTGCAGTACATTTCTGGGGCTGGATACGTTGGGAACTTCTCCAGTCTCTTGACTAACCAGCCCAGAGACGGATACCAGTATGCCGCTATCCTGGGTGTTCTTATTACTACAACCTCCCGAGGTAACGTTAGCCTGGTGTCTGCCGATACATCTGATCTACCGGTCATCAACCCGAACTGGTTAGCCACCAGGGCCGACCAAGAACTAGCAATTGCCATGTTCAAGCGAATTCGCCAGGCTTTCGCTAGCGAGCAGATGAGGCCCATCATTATCGGAGATGAGTTCGACCCGGGTAACGCTGTCGCCAGTGACTCCCAGATACTAAATTGGATTCGAAACAATATCATGACACTTTGGCATCCAGCTTGCACCTGCAAAATGGGAACTTCCGGCGACCCGTTGGCAGTTGTCAACAGCAGGGCCCAAGTGTATGGAGTGAACCGATTAAGAGTCGTTGATGCTAGTGCTTTTCCTTTCCTGCCCCCTGGGCACCCACAATCTTCAGTTTGTAGGTTTTACCTTCACCGTTTCTACACAACTTATTCTAATGGTGTCGGTGCAAGATATGTTGGCAGAAAAGATCGCAGACGAGATTATTCGCGGTCATTAAGTCAAGGTTCGTCCCACAAACCCTACCACCAGAATTTATTATCTGATGGTTAGGATGATATATTGCAGCTCCACAGTATTTCCTAGTCAAATCCTTCGTTGGGTGAAGCTTCTCGTGGATAGACATTATCACCTGATGATAACTATTTCACAGCTTCTGTTGTTAGGGTGCAAGTCCGGCATCTAACACTCTACATGCAATTTTTCCTGTTCTCTTGAATGATAGTATTTTCGTCATTCCTTGGCCATAGCTTTTCTAACCTCAACTCTGTATTACTATGTTTAGCAA
The DNA here is from genome assembly GCA_027569075.1 of Aspergillus asperescens. Lineage (NCBI taxonomy): Eukaryota > Fungi > Ascomycota > Eurotiomycetes > Eurotiales > Aspergillaceae > Aspergillus > Aspergillus asperescens. The sequence goes on along the minus strand of JAPDEH010000156.1, from coordinate 23,096 downwards.
CATGGTGTGAGAAACAAGAAGTGGGGTGCCGTTTCTATATCTTAGTGCAAGGCCTCATCAAGAGCCTTGAATCCCATCCAACAGTACATATGTATATGGTGTAGTAACAACAACCCACGCACAAGTCAAATTCCACCCCCATGTCAAAGTCAAAAGCTTGATTATATACTTAAGATGTCAGCCTCAGAAAATCTGGTGTCATATTCACATTGAATTCCAAGCTCCTACTATAATGTCACGCCAAGCGGCCAGGCTCTAGCTTGGCCCACGTGACCTGACCAACCCTGCCGGAGAAATCCACCGTGGGACCCACTGTATGGGTGCGCCACGCTTTTTTCAAAAATTATATCTATTTGAAGCTATACAAGAACAACAATATTATCTACTGATCCAAAAAAACATCTCCTTCCTCTTCTGCACGTCTCTTGTTATCAGCATCTTCCTGAATTCGTTCCTCCGAGCACTTCGTGGGTGAAAACTTAAACTGCTTTGCCAACCTCTTCTTATCACGCTCAACATCTTTCTGCTTCCTATCCTGAATTGATCGAATTGCATCTCGAGTCTTTAATATACCATTACTACTAAGCGGCTTTACCTGTCGCTTAGTAGTAGTACAGTGTTGAGGCGCTTGTACAGCCCTGATTCGTTGAATTGCTTCCTGGGTCATTTAAAGCTCCTCCAGCTTCGCCTTTTGATGTTGAAAGTCTTTGGATAGATTGCGCCTTGTTTGGTCCGACAGCTTATTTAGATCCTTCATGACTTTCGCCTGATTCCTAGTAAGCATCTCTATGGTCGCTGGAGGACTGTTTTCAACACTGGAAGATAATAAAAGTAGTGGAGATGGTGTACGACTCCCTTGTAGGTCGATTGAAATATCTGGTATCACCAGTTCGTTTGATAGGTCTTCCATGATTTGACGTCTATCTGGCGGCCAGATACCACGATCCTTAAAGGCTTCACAAATAATCCGTTGTTTAAAGGCTGCTTCGCGGATTAGTTGTATAATCTGTAGAAACTCCGCCTTCCCATACGGCCGACCCCCCCAGAAGGATAGCTCATTATTAACCATCCTAAATTGCTGTTTATATGCAAGAAATGGCTTTCCGTCAAGAGGCTGGCAGAGATGTGTTAAATGAGGTATAAATGCAAAAGGAATAATATTATTATCCTCGCAATATTAAAGAAATTCGAGCGTAAGATGCGAGCCATGGCCGTCAAAGATTAGATATCGTTTCTCGCCTCGCTTTGTACGAGTTGGATCTATTGTAGATTGGTTAAATTAATGTAGCCAAAGCAGAGCAAGCTCATCAGTTATCCAACCATTTGTAGATATCACCGTTATTGTATCTGGAGGTAGCGCCTTGCTGCCTTAATACCATGCCTCTATATAGTTAGTGCCTGTACCTTTAAAGATAAAAAATGGATCCATTATCCAACCATCTGCACTAATACATTCAACTGTAGTAATATTTTCACCCTTTTCAGTCTCTGCAAGGTCAGGAACCTTTAAAGGACTTCCAAAGACCTTCCTAGAGCGCCTCTGGCCTGGTTAAAAGCCACATTCATCAATATTATATACCAGACGTGCAGGAACACCCTTTAACAACATTTTTAACTAATCATACCAGTGTTGGAGCAAGCCTGCATCTTCAGCCTGGATCCGACGAAGCTCCTTGGTCTTTTGTTTAACTGGAGCAAAGCCAATATTGGAAGGTACGCGCGCCTTGAAGTGATATGGCCACATCTTGCTGACCTGCTTATCTGGATGACCAGATCATGCAGGCGCCTGATTTGCCCACGCTGCAATAACTGCAGCCGTCGGGGGGAGGTTCCAGCTATGCATTTTAATAATTCAGTTAATCAAGGCCTTCTCCTGATATGGCTGTAGAAGGTTTCTATTCGTTGTGGTTGGTGTAGTTGGTGATTTCGCTTTTTTAACGCGACTATAGAGCGTCCCATAGAGAACACCAAATTCACGCGCAATCTTTGTAAAATTTGGTTTTTTTTTGTGCCAGGGCGCTAGCGACGGCATTGGATAAAGCAGTTTCATCACATTTAGAAGATTTAGGCATGTTGTGTGGTTATATAGCTTTAAATAAGTTTGTATATGATAATTTTTGAAAAAAGCGTGGTTTTGAAAAAAGCGTGGCGCACCCATAAGACGAAGGCGGTGGGTGGGCAGAAAGGCACGGATATATCTTTGCAGCAGCTCGAATTGATTTAATTTGACCTTTTTCGTAAGCTTGAATAGCAAGCAGTATTCTGCCTTCTTGTTCAACCAATTTAGAATCCATATTGGTGGTTGAATAGCTTCAATTCTTTGAGCGTTGAATTTTGTGGTTGAGGGGTGACCCGCTCGGTGACCGATTACGTTACTACAATACCACATACCTTCCTACCGCAGTATCTCGCGTTTCCCGACCTCTCACTGCCGTATTATGTACTGCGGCTCGCACTAGTACTACAAATACAGCAAGCAAAACTGGTGCAGCTAAGTGTTCAGGCAAATTATTACCGAGCTAGGTAACTAGCTGTTGATTATATGCATGGTTGTATCAGGACAAGTATTTGGCCATATGAGGGAGTGACTCAATACTATGTTGATACCTGTAGCAAATCCTGTATGTAAAATATTCTCGAGAGTTTATAATTTTAAGTTAATGAGCAGGGAAGCGCTTCTGCCAGCATCCAATATAGTTTTTACAGTCAATTTAGAAGGGAATAAATAGTGAAGAAACTTAAGCAAGCTGCAGCACTGTGACAACAACTTAGTATACTCTTTAACATGTCACTCTGCATACACAAGCATTCTTCCACCACGGCGGCATCTCCCATGATGCCACCAGAAATCCTACCGGACTATGTCAATTATCCTGCCTCGCCCAAATGACACCTAGGTGTGGTTTTAATGGCGATTTATTGAGCCAAGAGCAGGCAGCAGCGAAATGCTCCAATCGGCTGAAATGATGACTGGTGGCTCAGACAAGCACAGTGGGTATTGGGGCTGAGATTTGAGACTATGTTTGTCAGGTCAAATTTCGGGTTATCAGCTGAAACCCATTCCTGAGACCCACGCTCGAAAGGTATATCTCCGGGAATCCGCATTATCCAGCTCTGTGCAGGGGCCTACCCATAATCTTGATCCAGTTCAGAAGCTCCCCGCCACACGATTATCTATATAAAGAGAATGCGCTGGGGGACTTTGGGATCCCTCGGTGGGGCGGCCTTAGTGCTTGTACTCCAAGGGCAGCCAGTCCTATCAGATATCCCCATCGATATCTCCTCTGCTGGTAAACCAACCCAACCATAACGCCGTGTCTGGCTATCTCGTCTGCTCTGCATTTATGTACTGGATAGAACCCATTCTTACATTGGATTATAGATTCTCTGAAGCAGGCCGGCAAAGATATTGCCGCTCCTATGATGGTGTTCTATGAGCAGAACCAGACAGAAGGTATCCCGGGAAAACTCACCGACACTTGGTATGTTGCCGGTGCCATGTTTATGACACTGATTCAGTACTGGCAAGCATCAGGCGATAATCAATATAATTCCATTGTATCGCATGACCTGATGTTTCAGGCCGGAAGAAACTATGACTTCTTTGATTCTAACTATAGCCATTGGCTGGTGGGTATCCCTACATAGTGGGTTATTTAACACTATGCTTACTATAATAGGGTAATGACGACCAAATGTTCTGGGGTCTGGCTGCTATTACGGCATCAGAAACTGGATTCCCTGGGATTAACGGCAAGCCTACATGGACAACCCTGGCTCGCGCAGTCTTTAACATGCAGGCAGACCGCTGGGACACACATGCCTGTGGTGGTGGTATTACCTGGCAGATTCATCCATGGCAAAAGGGCAACACGCTATACAACTCTATCTCTAATGGCGGACTCTTCCAGCTGGCAGCTCGTCTAGGCCGCTTCACCAAGAATACTACCTATTTTGAGGTTGCTGAGAAGATATGGGACTGGTCTGTAAATTCGCCTTTGATTAAGCCAAACCAGAACTGGTTTGTTGCAGATTCAACATCCGGCGACAATCACTGCACCAACAGCGAGGACCAGCAGTGGAGTTACAACTATGGAACATATCTTGCGGGCTGCGCGTTCATGTACAATGCTGTAAGTACCTCAACGCCGTATCATCTGCTCATAAACACACTAACAAGATGCTTAGACTAGCGAGGAAAAGTGGCTCAATGCCACAACAGGACTCCTTGAACGTCTTGAAAATTACTTCTTCCCCGTCGAGTACAACAGCAGTATCATGTCTGAAGTATCTTGTGAGAACCGCCACACTTGTGATCGCAACATGCTCTGCTTCAAGGGCTGGACTGCTATGTGGATGGCCCTGACGGCGATCCTCGTCCCGCAAACACGGGACACCATAGCCCTGAAGCTACAGGGGTCTGCTCAAGCCATCGGCCGCCAATGCGATGGAGAAAGTAATAACTTGTGCGGATTGCGTTGGTATCAGGATACCTGGGATGGCATCAGGGGCTTGGAGGTGCAAATGGCTGCTCTTGGCGGTATCACGTCCAACCTAATGCTCACGGCTGGTGCAACCGCGAAAACAATTGAGACTAACCCTAATGCCAAGGAGCAGTACCTAGATGTAGATAGCGACGACACTCCAGATGCCTTACCAGTTATCGGCACGGGCGACCGTGTGGGCTCGTGGATTCTAACGGTGCTGTGGAGTCTAGGTATTATTGCTACCGTGTGGTGGTTGGTTTGGCAGCAGTAGTATTGACGTTACTCAACGCTCAAACATACTATTCAGGGGTGCAACACTAGTCTTCGTATATCCTTTTTCTATTTTACTTCTGTGATATCACTGATATGCTGTTCTTGCCCTGCGGTCTAGCAGTCTTCTAAACAGTTTATAGTTACTGCACAGCCGTGTTTATTGTTAGCAGCTTGGAGGTTTCCTGCATTAGTGGGCTACCACGAGTTGTTTTGCCTGGACGCAGGGGGATATGATAACTTCCCCTCTTGACTTGGGGCGGTCCTTGTAAGAGTCCATGGTATCTTGGTAGAGTCTATGTTAGAGTCTATATTATCTTAGTAAAGTCTATATTCTCAACCCTAAAGTGCTGCCAAATGACTTCCCAATCCAGAGGCAGGAGAAGTGTCTGAGGCTGATTTAGTACAGTCCATTCATTATTGTATATAGTTACAGATATATTCCAGTATTCGTAAACTTGTATATATGTCATCAGTAGTAAAACTCCCTGGCCAGCCCCGACGAATCCGTATCCAGCCCGTTTGGGGGGCTCTGCGGGACAAGCAGCGCTGGCGGACTTTTTTACCTTGATATGCTGGCTCGCCCACGCCTTCTGCCTTCCCACGCTTGACTCGCTGGAGACAACGCCGTTAGGTGACCCTCAATATAGGTCTCCAGCGACTGCAACACGATCAGCGCCTCGTACGCGTCGTTTGATTTGTCCTTCTCCATAGGGAATAGGGCGCGCCGCAGCCTCTCACAGACCTTGCGCCCGTACAGCCTGCTCTCGTGGTACCGGGTGATGGCCGGCTCGAGCTTGCGGATAGCATAGTGTGTGATCCGCCGCATTACTCCCAGCCCAGACTGGATCTCCAGATCGTGCACCAACCGCGGTACGAGATCGCTGTAGATGCCGCGGAGCATTTCGAGCGACTCGTGCGTCGCGCCGAGTCACATCTCTCGCCAACGCATGCGCTTCTCGCTGCCGTCTTTCCGAGTTTTGGTTTCGTTGAGCTTGTGCATTTCGACGCTGGGTATCGCAGCTGTTTGGCGCTCGGTGGCGACGGGGGGGGTTCGGATTCTTTCTGCACACCTTTCTCGATTTGCACCACGCTGGACTTGAACATTGGTTGTTTGGAGACGGGGTCCCATTGTTCTGTTTGCTCTGTTAGATGTGTTTGTTTAGTGGGATTGATATGTTTGGGAGCATACCTATGGTGAATTCGTTCGCCGCGCGAGCCCGCTTATCCGTAGAGTCGAAAGTCGATAACCCAGAACATCGCGATGCTGCTGGTGGCGACGAAGGTGAGCATTTCCAGTGCGGGACTGGTCTTAGGTCGTCGATGTTCCAAATATCGGCGATTTCCTACATGTGGTTGGGGTTCTAGATGTTGTGGAAGCCTGGGGACTCGCCGTCGCAGCCTGTTTTGTGGGTGTTTGCGCTGTTGGCTGTCCGTTCATTTCGAGCAACTGCGCCGCTGCTGGGCTTACTGATGAGTCCCAGGAGGAGGTTGATGTTGTTGATCCGGCATGCTGCGGCCGTGCCTTGGTTTGGTTGGTAGACCCCTTGTAGGAGGAGACAGGGACGCCAGTGAGCTTCTCCACGTAGCCTGCTGTGGAATTCTTCAGTTCGTCCCGATCTTGGGTGTCAATGAGCTTTGGTGGGTGCGTGTGGCCCCTGCAAGGCGGGCCAGGACACACGCCCACAGCACGGGCTGCGTGGCTGCGTGGCTGCCATATTGTGACCAACCAGGAATAAGCAGTTGGTATGGTCGATGTCTGTGGATGAACCGGGTTCGCTCGGAAATTACATTGATGATTGAGAGGGGTGACCCCTCGGCTCAGGACCAAAAAGCCCATGTGAAACGCAGGCCCCATGCAGGCCCCAAGCAGACCGACCCCATGCAGACCCCATGCATACCCCATGCAAACCCCATGCAGGCCCCATGCTGGCCCCATGCTTAGCATGCGGCCATGAAACCAGGGGTCTCGGAAGGTACTCCGCAGTCCGCAGTCCACACCCATACACCCATACATGGTCTAGATAAATGCCCAGAACCCCTGATTTTGTACCTGATCTCCGGAGTACTTCCCCCGACAATTACCCCACAACCCCCCAGGGGCAGATTCCAGAAGAGCAGAAGAGGAAACACCGCCAAGCAAACATGAAATTTTCTTCCTTCCTCCTGGCTCTTGCCCTCACAGCCCTCTCACCAACAATCACCTCTGCTAAATGGCTCCAGCAAGTGTGGGATTTTGGCAATGACCCGAGGCACAATGCCATGTACATCTACGTGCCCGACAAGCTCGCGCCAAACCCGGCCATTGTCGTCGCGGTACCACTTCCTCCTGCCCCCCCCCTTCTGAAATCGTATCCCCTGCACCCAGTGTTAACTGTCAACCCCTTCCAGCTCCACGGCTGCGTCAGCACGGCAGTGGCCTACTACTACCGACTCAACGACCTGCCTCCCGCAGCCGACGAAAATGGCTTTATCGTGGTCTATCCCGGCGCACGCAACAACTTCGCCTGTTGGGACATCACAAGCGAAGCATCGCTGACCCACGACGGCGGCAGCGACTCGCTCTCCATCGTAAAAATGGTCCGCTACACTATCGACAAATACAATGCAGACCCCCGCAAAGTCTTTGCTATGGGCACATCCGCCGGCGCAAGTATGGCCACGGTCCTTGCCGCCGCATACCCTGACGTTTTTGCTGCGGTCTCGGCGTATAGTGGGCTTCCGTTTGGGTGTTCGCACGAATCGCCGAATCTGTTTCAGTTTACAGATTCGGCGTGTTCGAATGGGGAAGTTGTGAGGAGTGGAGAGGAGTGGGCAGCTGAGGTAAGAAAGGCCTGGCCCGAGTATGATGGAAGTTATCCGGCGGTCCAGCTATGGCATGGGGCGGCAGATGGAACTATTTCAGATGTGAATCTCGGAGAGTTGGAGAAGCAGTGGGCGGCGGTATTTGGGATTGAGCTGGCTAGGAAAAATAACGATACTCCTACCGCGGGGTATACGCAGTCAGTGTTTGGGGATGGGACGCAGCTAGAGGGGTATTTGGCTGAGGGGGTTGGGCATCTTGTTCCCATACAGACGACGTCTATGTTGAAGTGGTTTAATTTGATTTAGGCTTTGCCTGATGTTGTGATTCCGGTGGACTGAAGCTGTATCGCCTCCACGCACGAACCCTTAGTCCTTAGTCCTTAAATCACAGGGGCGTCTACTGCATTTATCCCACTCCTGATTGGATCCCCTGTGTGAGACTGACCTTTAGGCATATCAAGGGCATAGCATTCTCTATGGTCGTGATGCGATTCCCCTTTGCTAATACCCTGATCAAATTGATTACCTCCAAGAGCGTGTCCAAAGATATGGAAACCCTTGCCAAATCCATCGGAGCACAGGTGGGCAATTGTATCGCCTACAAGACCGTTCGACATGACTTTATGTAGTTGATAATAAAAGCACGTAGCAACAATTTGTGTCAACCTCATGTCATATGCAGCACGCAGCACCATCCAATCTCTAAAAGCATATTCCACATAAAGAGGTCCTGGTCCTGGCAAACACCCATAGCCTGATGGTTCGTAGCTCGGAAACAACTGCAACGACCTTATCAGGGGGCTCCTTACTCGCTACCTACAGACAAGTCTCAGAAAAGATGCACGAGGAACTATGAGCCGGTTTCACCTCTGAAGATAAAATTGATCTGATCAGTGTGCAAAAGCTCCAGTATATGTTTGCTGTCTTGCATGAAGCCCTCATTATCTATCCTCCGGTGCCTTCGGCTATTCCACGCCGAACCCCAGCGGAGCAAGCTACAATCTGTGGGGAGTCCGTGGCCCCTAACTTAATTCAATCCGTTCTACAAAGTTACTAATGTAGTTGGTTCTGTCTCAATATTGGTATATATATCTAGAAGTCCCAAGTCTATTAGCTTGCAGGTAGGCTAGTTAGATTTATCCCCATCCAACTTGGTATCTGTGTTGTCTGCTTCAAGTACCCATACAGCCTTGTAGCTCCAGGTTTCCAGCACTGTAAAATATCGGACCGGTTTAACTATTTTGTTTGCAAGAGATACCATTGCGGGTTAGAACTTGTAGAGTCAATATTACCAGAAATAGTACCACCTGCAAGCTAGCAAACAAACTCATGAGTAAAACTAAAGACGCTGGTCTGGGTGAAGCAGAGGCGGTTCAAACCCGCGGCCTTTGCCAGAACTCGCAGAGCTCAACTGCTCTCCCATCGCGCCCAAGGTGGCTTAGGCAGCGATTGATAGGCTGAAGGTCGCTTCGGAAGTCCTCATCATAACACCCACAGGATGCAATGCACTGCTTGTTTCATGGGTAGAATTCGCTAATAGAAATTTCCCTAGGGACAATGCGTAATGGTTTCCGCTCCTTATTTTTGTTATACAGATATAATATATCGGACCAAAGTTCGTTGGGGGCACCGTGGTGGAGAAGTTTCTCTATGCCAGGCCTGATAGAATGGTATAGCTGTTGGGTAAATTAGCAAGGGTACATCCCTTAGTAGATTTCCCCAAACGTACACGCACCACCGAGCCCCTGGACATCTCCTATCTATCACAGTCAAGACTGTAGATAAGGTCTGTGAAGAGCGAAACACTGGCTGCTGCCTCAACCTGGAAGTCCCAGTGCCTGATGGCGGATATGGTTTGATTATAGTCATGCTTAGTCCACTCGACGATCCCTCTTGGATCATCAAACTCGGCTCTCATATTGATGCGAGGTGATGATACACCATCAATATGGACCAAATAGATTGACCAATGGTTATTGCTGGTGTTAGGTCCAGCTGCTCCAAGGGTGTGTACCACCACGCGAACGCATGCGACTGGTGTGGTGTTATCCGTCCAGGACCAACGGAGGGGATATACTCCCCCGGAGCGAATCATGATCTGCTCAGGCACGAAGGTACGACTTAGGATGTCTTAGGTACCAGCTGAATTTGGAGCAAGCCGATGCTCAATCCACGGCCTAAACTGAGTAAAATACGGCTTCCCATGCACTACCAGACTCGGAACAGTGGGTCTCCAGTTTCGACCACTTCTCCCAAGGAGGAAGTGGAGAGGCGGACCGCAAAATAACGGGTCCAGATACTTTTTAAGACCTCCAACCGTGCGCCGAGGATTGACAGCGCCTGGCACCCTATCAAAAGTGTGAGCTCAGAAGGTCTGGCCGTCGCCGCTAGAGAGCGTTGGAGTCATGGTTTTTATTTCCTTACAGTGGATGATACAGGGTGAAAGACTGCGAGGAAGTCAAAGTCCCGGCTTCCGTCAACGAGGAGTGGTTGGGCCAAACATGTCCCTATGAGATTGGGTTATACTCCGTATCTTACTATCTACGGCCTTGGAGTACGGACTTCGGTCACTGCGGGTCGGGCCCCTAGAAATCACTGATCAGGATCCAGTCACTCAACTACCCTACGCTAGGTGCGGTAGACATTCCGGTGTTATGGAGTCCCAATCCCAATCGCCCCGAACTCGTAACGTGGACGGGGCCCGACGATGCGGAGAATCCAAAGAACTGGGCAATGGGGAAGAAATGGCTGATTTTCCAACATTCACCCTTGCCCTTGTCGCTATCATCATCAGCTGGCCAAGCCCCGTTATCTTATGGTTCTACGATAAGAAACTGCGCAATCAAAGTGTATTTGTCGCGGGATAATAAACCGGTTTTGATTTGCAAGGCAATACATTCGATAAAAGGTAGCATTGCCTCGTGGTCTGTCTGGACAATAATCCTATTGTGAATTACTGTGAACTCCTTGTGAATTCATTGTTAATTCATTGTTAATTGTGTAAATTTCTCCATGCTCAGCGCATCCGGCCGCCAACTAGCTTGCTTCGGTTAGGGCTGTGGGCATCAACCGCGGATCGCAGCCAGTCATGAGCCCGATGTGGGTGAGCAACAGCGCAGTTGCAGGCCTGATTGGCTGGCAGGGTTCCTTCAGTTAGTCTCTTCGGAGTCTTACTCTTCGGCCTTCGGTCCCCCTGGACCTGGGCCGGGCAAATTTGTCTGATCAGAAATGGAAAACCATCTCCCATCCTCACTCTCGTCGCCATCATGATCCAGTTGACGGCTGCTCGCGCCTTCATTATCCGCTGGCGATGGTATCTTTGTATCGGCCCCGCCTGCACCTTGCTCTGGATGCTCTATGTGCTGTCGCAGCCCGAGAGGCCTAGGGTCATTCCACGCCCGCACACGTTCTCCGCTGACAACACCCCTGATACCGTTCTATCACATTCTCCTCCCTCTCCTCCCTCTCCAATCTCTCGCCCTCTCTCTGGCCCGTCCGCAGCGGGGAATTCCACTCTGGGGGTGAGTCCTGAGTCCGTTCAAGAATGATCTCATGCTGACTCCGGCCCTCCCTTGCCCAGTTCGAAGCAATCCTGGCCCTCTCTCCCTTCCCGTCCTGGCGCACCAGGGGCCTCCAAGCCGCCGCAAATCTCACCGGCCTTCACATCAAAATCCCTCCCCAGCCGCCGATTCATCCCGATGTCGTCGATGCGTTCGCGGGCTTGGGCTCCGAGACATCCACCCACCCCAACCAAGGTTCCGCGGCGGCATGGGTAGCACATCTCGAGCTGATAAAACACGTTGTTCAGTCGGATCTGGAATCCGCTTTAATCCTGGAAGATGATGTTGACTGGGACCTGGCAATTCATGAACAGATGGTTGGTGTTGCCCAGGCGGTTCGGCAACTGACCAAAACCTCCGAGTCAGAGCCCGCTCCATACGGTCATTCCTGGGATGTTCTCTGGATCGGTTCCTGCGCCGAGGTCTGGGAGCCGAGCTTTCAAACCGTATACATCGACGACCCAACGGTGTTCCCTTCTCATCTGTACGTCGGTAATGGTAGATCCGTGGTCGATCGCATCCCCAACGCGCAACGCGTCGTCTTTCACTCCAAGATGCCGATCTGCTCCTTTGCCTATGCGTTGTCCCGGGAGGGCGCAAGGAACGTGCTGCGAGACATTGGGGCGGGCAAAGACGAAGCCTTTGATATCGCCCTGATGAACGGTTGTAGGGAGCGCAACTTGACCTGCATCTCGGTTTTCCCGGAGCTGTTTCGCCATTATACGCCTTCACAGAAACTCGGGGGTACAAGCCTTGTGAATCCGGATGGCAAAGAAGGTAACAACGTCGAAATCGAAGTGGAAATGGGATACACGGAGAACATCCTGGAGAGCGCAAGGTGCCACGCCTTGTGGAATAAGCCCTGTCTACCAGAAAGCCCCTGAGTTTACCCCATGCTTCGATTTATCCAGCCCATTGCCGTCGGCGTTAACAAATCAGAGTAGTACTTTCCTTGCACTCTTGATTATTGTAGATACGCTACTTGGGCCAGGCACCGGTCGCACCAGCCCAGATGCTACATGTCGTGCTTATCAGGCGCCATCAAGGTCTTAACCGAGATGGCTGACCGGTTAGTGCATTTTACAGAGGCATTGGAAGCCTTCTCAGTAGTGAGTGCCAAGATTTAGGACGATTAGATTTGACCATTGATGAGGTTTCGTGAATCTGTACATACGGCGAAGGGATAGCATACCTAGCGACTTTCATTGCATTGTATATTAATTCCAATTTCCTACCCAGCAGCAGTCTAACTTGATCTGATAGTAGTACCCGGAGAGGAAGCAAATATTTCTACAAGGGTATGAAATACGATAATAGTCCAAGTATACTCAAGACATACGCACCCTGGAGCCCAATTGTCACTTGGTAGCACAAAGAGGCCCGTATACCTTTCCCAGAAGGTTTCTCTGGGACCAAGAAGAACTTCCCACACAGGTTGGGCAATAGAAAACACCCGCCGGATCGTACCTATTTTTGATCTGGAGCAGGCGGTTGTAGTTTGTGCTGCCATAAAAGTCCTCTTTCCACCAAGGACTGTTTCGATCGCCCTGGAAAAGTGTTATTTTCAGCCAGACCTCGACAGGGGAGAGAGCAAGTTAGGAAGAGGTACTTCATTGAGATAGCTGCCCGTCGACGGGGTCAACTGACGCATAGCTTTGTACTTGTTGTACGTGATGTCTGCCTTGATGGCTTCGGCAATGACAGGACCAAAAATCTCAAGCCAACCACGAGCAACAATGTGGACAAGATATGTCTTTCTCCAGGCTGGGTTTGCGCCGCTGTACTCTGGCTCTTCCAGGACCTTCCCACCCCCGACCAAGAGGACCTGATTAATAGTCGTTTCTAAGGTGGTCCCTGCCAGGGTTCCAACCATAGTACGGAGCGCTTTTCGGTCTAGAGTTAGAGCATTCTTGTCAAACATGCGAGAAGCAAGCGCAAACTCAGGGACTCCGGTTGGTTGGTGCACGCCAGACATTGCGCGGTAATATGCCGAATATGAAGGAAACTCGAACCACTCAACGGAAATGTCGACGGACTCATAAGCAGCCAGTCTGTTGAGAATAGGATCTAACGCTGCTTTTGCTGCTGGGAGCGGCTTATCTAGAGCGGCTAGGACGTGTTGATATCCGGCCGAAGAGTTCCCATACGTGGTGATGGGATCACTGACCGACCAGGAGCCATACCCGGAGAAGCCAGCATCGGAGAGGGCAGGAAAAGTTTCATAGAGATCAGTGATTGCGTCAAGCAGTGGGCCCGTTTTGAGAGTCGACGGGGCCGCAATAACGAGAGAGTGTGCAACGACCGGCTTGGAAGGGAATGCCTTGATGGTGATTGAGACAACGACCCCATATGTGCCTCCGCCGCCACCACGGAGGGCTGTGAAGAGGTCCGAATGGGAGCTTGGGTTGGCGATGACTATAGACCCATTTGCCAGGACCACTTGGGCTTCTAGAATCTGGTCACTAGCCAGGCCAAAGTCATGCATGGCTGGGGAATGGCCGCCCCCTTGGATATACCCGCCGATGACGCCGACTGTCTACAGAACGGTCAATATACTTTAACCAGAGGCACGAGGGACGCTCCTGACCGGATCACCTCCACCCACAACAATCAGGTCGCGAGCAAATGCTTCCTCATATACGTCTTCCCAAACGTAACCACCCGCGACGGTAAAGGCAGCCCCTTTCCAGTCGCACTTAGGACAGTCCCCGGATGGTTTGAATATCGTCTGGTGGTTGATACCCTTTCGAAGATATTTAATCCAGATTTGTAGTGACCCGTACCCCACGGACCTGCGATCTTGTTAACGAAAGCCAGGGTCGGGGATTAGAATGTTGATTCGCACTTCCCAATCAGATCGTGGCCAGTGTTGCGGACAACCAGACGCACATTGTTCTTCTGGGCGAAGGTAATCCCGGTAGCCAATTCTTCTGGCTCTGTGGCGTTGATGGTGTACACGGGAGAGGGTCCCAAGTCACAGTTTCCTAGCCATGGGAGCTGTCCTGCGCTTTCGTTCACGGCGGGACAGTTATTTTCAATAGGATAGCAGTATCCGATGGGCTCTTGTGCCTGGAACGTTGTGTTAGACCATTGTGAGTTGACAATGGCGCATTCATCCCTGTCATACTGCGGACCAGGATAGCAAGAGACAGCCGGAGGCGTGTTGCGAATCAGCTTCCCAGACACGGTGGCATTCAAGGCAGCCCAATCAAGATATCTCCAGCAGCTGTCAGTTGGAGTCTGTGCCAGATCAGCACATAGCTTGTCGACATAGAAGTAGTGTAGCAGTGGCACAAACACATTTGCATTTAGACCCGAGCGCAGACCCTATGCTCGAGCCTGATACGGCCGCCAGCGCCAACAACAGTTTCATGATGCTGTAAGAGAAGGAAGCTCCTCAATTACTGGCCTTTAGGGAAGCAAGCGAGGAAAGAGATTTTAAGCACCAATCCCTGTCTACATGATTCCTGCAGCGACCGGGATTTAGACGAAGCGAGGGCGCGGCGAAGGAATCTCATTTCCGAGGATCTCCTTCGATTGGCGCCTGATGATCTGATCCATGCCGATGCCGGCCGTCTGTGCCCCTGGGACTTGCTGGCAATTTGTATCCGGAGCGAGAGACATCGTGGCCTGCCTTGGTCGGCTGCTTCATGGCTGGCCGCAACTCCCCAGCCCCCGAAAATGCCGACAATAGCGACAGTTTCACATGTCCCACGGCCGAGACCTATGTCATTGGTTAGATACTCGTTAGCTCTTTATTGTGAAACCTCTTAGCTTCAGAATCCGTGCTTGCCGCTCCCTCCAGAAAAAAGATCCCTGGATTATCTTGTGTGAGGTACTTCATGCACCCTGGCAACCTCGCTGCCATGTCGCTGGCAGTGTGCGGTTGGCTCCTTTCAAATATGCAGGTTTGCCGTCATGAAGAGTCTGACCGTTCCTCCTTAACAAATCGCTTGGGGATTCATTCCTGGATGTCCATAGACGCTCAGTAGCATGAGTTCCAACTTGGCAGATACCCTGCACCCGCAAGGAGTTGCTACACACCTGTCAGAACGGGGCCTGATAGCTATCACCTGGACTGGCGCTGGGTTGGGACTGCTCTTTACGGGGTTTCGTCTAGCGATTCGCCTCACGCGCATGAAACGCCTGCTGGCCGACGACTATTTCATTCTTCTGGCTCTATTCTTCCTGATCACCAACGCCGTGCTCCAGACTTTACAAGCGCCACATCTCTACTATATCAGCTTGACGCCATTGTCGGGCGACCTTGCTCACCATGCCCTGAAGTATGTCCAATATATGTTCGTCATCATCGGACTCTTCTGGTCGGTGCTCTGGAGCGTTAAGGCGGCTTTCCTCGCGCTGTTCTGGACGATGACGGACCATCTGCCTCACTATCGTCGGTGGTGGTGGGGGATGGTGGCCTTTTCCTTTGGCTCTTACGCGGGCTGCTGGTTGGCCTTTGCGTTTACCTGCCATCCTCCGTCCGATTACTTCAAGTTCGGTAGGTGTTGGATGTGATGCTGTCTCACCACGGCTGACGACTCAGCCAAATGTTCCAAGCCAATCGACCAGCGGGGCTCTATCATTTCCATCTCCTATAGCACCGCGGTGGACATCTTGACCGATCTCATGAGTACGTTCCTGTCGCCTCGTCCACAACCTTTATCTAACGTTGCCAGTTATGGGATTTGCACTGCGCATTGTGTGGTCAACCAACATCACCACTCGCCAGAAGGCCGGACTCGGTGTGGTCTTCTCCCTAGGCGTCGTCATCATCTCTTTCGCGGTCGTCCGTGCCATAAATATCACCGGCCAGGTTTATTCCGACCAGGCCGGACTTGCTGTCTGGAGTATTGCCGAGTCATCCATCTGTATGTGCTCTCGCCTCGTTCCCTTGTCCACGTGAGCGACTGCTAATAGCAGATAGCGGTCATTATCGGCTGTCTTCCTCCGTTCAACATCGTCCTGTCCCGTAGCAAGTCGGCCTACGCCTCTCGATACCCTCCTCCCTACGATCGCCGTGGATACCCCGCCCGTCAGAAACGCCCAGTGACCCAAACGACGAGTTGGAGTGAGTTACCGCCGGAGCCGGAGTACGAGCTGTTTCCCCCCCGGGTGCACATTTCCACCGGGAGAGAGAATGCGAATCCCTCCGATGAAGGTAAGATACGCGTGACACAGGGATTTGTGAGTATTCTGAGACCGTCTGATAGCGAAATGCATTCTAATTCACGCAGAGTGTCCTACGGGAATGGCGAGCGCCGAGAGACTGATCTTATTGCGAGGGCGGCTTGTTATTTCGCAGCGACTGCTCCCGGTAAGTATAGTCAGAGCATCCATGTAACTACTATATATAGAATTATTTTGATATCAGCCACATCATTATTAACATTCTTCGGACCATGCATCCACTCCTAAGCAGCGACCCATGCATGTCGGGTTGCCTCCTTGTGTTGATGCTTAGGGTGTATCCAGCCATGACGCGCGAAGACTCATTGGAGGATGCAGTATCATTTAACCGACAGCACGTCTTGACCTCATATCGGGATCAATAGTGCTTTGGCGCTGTTCTTAGGCAAATTGTCTAAAGGACCGGGGCATATAAAGCAATGATGAAGTTGTTGCATATCAAACACGCCCAAAACATACCGCGCTTCCGCCCATACCTGGACGAAACTGGTGACCATTGACACCTCGTACTCGAGGGCGCGCCTAATATTATCCAGTAAGGCCCCGGGCTTGCCAGCAGTGGTCTGATCCGTCTGCTCCCCGCACCGATGGAGGCTGCACATGACTAGCTCAGCCACGATTGCTTGGAAGATGGGGTAGATGGGGGAGATGGAAAATATAAAGCCACCTCCATGGAGACAACTCCGCCATTTAATCAGTCTTGGCTTTCTTGTCAGCTTGTCTCTCTCCTTGCAAAGTGCCACTAGGACAATAAATCATCCTAGGCATCATTTCTATTTCTCTCGCCTGTGCCTTGTCATGAGCTTACTCGCCGAGACTGGTTCCGCATACGGAGTTGGAGTATCCAGCTTTGTAGATTTGGGCTACGCCAAATATGAAGGAACTGCTCTGTCCGGAGTCCACCAATTCCTAGGCATGTGGTATGCAGCGGCCCCTGTTGGAAACCTGAGGTAGAAGGCTCCACGGGATCCAAGCACGATTCCCGACATTCAGAGTGCGGATAGGGTGAGCAATGATATGTCGAAACTGCTGCACTGGGTCCGGAAATATATCCATCCTGTATAGCATCATTGATACCCCGTTCAGCGAGCAAGAGCTAATAGCGGTCCAGTTTAGGGGTACCCCTAGACATGTAGTGATCCACGGCGCCTCCGCCGGAGGGACGTCCATCACCCGCCACCTTGCTGCCTATGATGGCCGAAACGATGGGCTTTTTGTCGGCGCAATCGGGAAATCGATTGCTTGGACAAGTCCCTGACGGTCAAGGAGTCAGAGCCCAATTTCGAGTGGCTTGCCTCACGACTCAACTGTTCGGGTGAGTCCGATGAGTTGTCTCAGATCTCTGGACTCAAACACGATCCAAGCTCTCGGGTTATACTCCTCACGGCGAGGCGAACTCGCTGCAGACGCAGGTATTGTTCCCAGCCAGTCCTTGAGGGAGCCCTGTTCGCAGCTCTGCCATACAGCCTCTTCCAGCAAGAGCAAGGCAAGTTCCTGCATTTGCCTCCCATTGTAGGTTATGGTACAAATGAGGGCAGTCTGTGCGGCACGAATGCCTCCAGCAAAGGCGAAGTGTTCGACTTTGTTCACAGCTGGTCTCCACAGTTGGATGACGCCCAGATCCGACAAATCGTCGATCTGTACCCTCCCACGGAGTCAATTCCAGGGCATGCGCCGTACTTTCCGTCTGCCTCAAAGGTCTTGGCTGAAGGAACCTTCCTCTGTCCCAAAATCTGGATCTGCAGGAGAGCTGTCATCCCCTTGTCCCATCGGGTGTGGAACTACCGTTACAACTGGAGTGCCGCATACATTCGAAACAGAAGCAATTTTCGGCTCCGGGCAAGCGAAGAGTATCAGACCGGGATTTCTCGGGGCTGGGGCGTCGTACAGCACGTATAATGCCGCAATAGTGGCCGCTTTCCAAGGGTATCTGATTAGTTTTGTCAAATCCCTCGACCCCAACACATTTCGCTCGTTAAAATCGCCGATTTGGAGACCGTTTACGAGCAGAGGCGGAGCCCATCTCAGGATCCAGACCAATCGGACCGCAATGGAGCTCGTACCGTGGGATCTACAGGAGAAGTGCGGTGTTGGATATAGCTTCGAAGAGAGCATCGTGGATTAGGATAAAAAAAACCATTGCAACTGATCCAGGAATCAAGCGATCACCTCTATTAAAGCTCGAGAAGTAAATCTCGGGCGGTTACAACATGGGCTTACAAAAATATAGAACCCCAGTAAGCAGAAAATAAGTATAGACCGACTTAAGGTGCGTAAAGCAGATATGTAGACAAATTCACAGGTGCAAGCTATATACGGAAGACAGTAAAGGTAAAACATAGCATCCAACGATGCCGACGAGAACAGAATATTTGCACTTAGTTGCGCCAGTCGCGCACCCTGGAGTATGGGGTGTCCCTCTTGGTGAGAACGCCTCGCTGCGCTCCGGCCTGGAGCAAGTTCTCTGACTCGAAGTCGAAGCAAGTCTCTGAGACGGTGGTGTTGCTGCCAGTCTCGCCACAGAGGGGGTACATGGTCTTGGTGCCCATGTCGCAAAAGAAGTTCTCCGCAAGGTGTACAAAGTCAGGGCCCATGGATGTTTCAGACTCGCAAAGCCTAGTCGCCGAGTGGTGCTGCGAATCACTAATGACGAGCTGCTGAGTAGTCCAAGGAGCACGCTTGCTCGCCCGGGTGCGCATTCGACGCTCGTTCACATCGCGGCGCGCCTTTGATTTGATCCAGTAGTTGATGGAGCTAGGGTCGTTTTCCGTGCGCAGGCCGAAGTCGACGTCGTTGCACATACTCGAGGGGTCGGTGTTGCCCTCGTCGAATGCGGTCTTTGCGTATCTAGGCCACCGCACCTGGAATCCAGTTCTGGGTTGGTCGCCGTTGGCGTCAATCCAGAAGCACTTGGGCTGGTAGGACTGGTCGGTGTTGGTCCACATGTTGCTCTCGTACCAGGAGCCACCGCAGGCCGGGCCATAGTCTCCAGAGACGGCGAACTTGTTGCCACCAGCTGCATCGCTCCAGGTGGTCGTCACCCAAGCGATACAGATAGCATCGTCGTTGGCAGAGAACAGGGAGTAGACGCCCTGCTGCTCATGTTCGACCTCGATGGTACCAACGGTACCGTCGCTGACTGTGCCGGGGTCGGCCGTCATGGCCTTGTACTCGCCAAAGTCATTCCAGATGCGGCTGTTGAGTGTTAGGACGAAGTCAGGAAGCACTACAGGAACGGTAAAATATAGCTTACACGTCTGGGAGGTCACCGCCGGCATTCTGGGTACCACCATTCTCGCCGTCGAGGGCCACAGCAACCTTGATGGTAGAGCCCGGCTCAGTGGTGTCGCCGAAGTTGTCCTGGGCGAATGAGACAATGCCCAAGAGTCCGGAGATAATTCCGATGGCCTCGACAGCAGCAGCCATTGTGTTGGATTGGCGTTCTTGAACGGTTGAGATGGAATGGGTACAGAGATTGGTCGTCGACTGCAGACGTGGAGGCTCGAGGCTGCTTGAGATTGTCTGGATGCTGTTGAGTGTTTGGATGCTGTTGAGTGTCTGGATAATTCAATGTAGGCATGCCAGCAGGTTTATATAGACGCGGGCCACAATCCCGCGCAGAGTCGGATTGGACCGCTTGAGATTGTCAAGGCTCAGGTCGAAGGAGTCTACTATCTCCTGCTCAGCCTTGAGCATATGGCAGCCGAGTGTGTGTTACATCGTGTAGGGGCCAAACTTGGGACATCACCCCTGTCAATTAGAATCACTCGATCAACTGTCTGCAGTCATCCGTGGGGTCGGCTCCAGAAGCAAACAAAATGGAAGAGGAGCAGGGAGCAAGATAGTGGGCTCACAGACTCGGCTCTGTTCCTGTTCTTCCGCTTCGTCAGGGGCCAAAACCCTCAACGCGCAGTAGTATAGATGTGGTGAGGGCTACCTCAAATAAATCTGCGCCTAGCGCTCCTCCAGGCTTCAGCCTTGTCTTGGCCCTGAAGGACACCCATTCACTCAGGCGGCGGACCAGCGGGCTAGCGGGGTGGCGCAGGGAAGCCGGCGCATCTATTCTTGGTACGAGGCAGGGCAGCGACAGGCAGAGATGAGCATCATGAACATGCGACTCGGCTCGGAAGCCCGAGCAGTCCGGGGGCTAAAACCTGATATTGTCACTCAGCTGTTCATTTTACTCTGGCGTCAGCTCAGACTGCGGCATAAAACCCCGGACAATACGGCCGTCTCTCTCACCACTCCATCTCCTAATTCACTATAATCTTACTCACGAGTCGCGACGGTCTTCCTTCGGCGTTTTCTTCAATCCCTAGAATTCCTTAGCCCAGTATGGTCCACTCCAAACCTACCTCAGTCCTCTTCTTCCTCGCCCCCATCCTCTCTGCCTTGGCACAGGACCTCTCTGCCAATATCGTCGGATGCACAGATGTCGACTGCCCCAACGACAGTTGGGACTCTTGCACGGTTGCGGATAACACTTATGCCGGTATTGGACTCTCGCGCATTGCGGACGTCCCCGACACCCTGGATGGCATTTCCCTGGTCAAAGGAGTGCACATTGAGGATACCGAGGGTAACGGGACCGCAGACAATGGAGCTGAACAGTCCCGCCCGTTTAGATCAGTGTACTATGTTGGTACTCCGGCGAACCTAAACGTGAGAGACTTGTCTGGCTGCGCTGTGGTCTTCAACGACCCTCCTACTGGCCATTTTGATACCCCCCTCCTCAATAACAGCGTCAACGTCGACACCCGCGCTGCGACGGGAACTTGCCCGGATGTGATTCCGCAGGGCTGCATTGACAAGCTCACAGAGCAAGCTCGCAATGTGCGGTACAGTGGGCCCAACGCCTGCTCTGCGCTCGAGTCGGACCTGCGTGAGAGGCCTCCAGGTGAGTGTAGCAATCTGACCGGCGCCGGTGAGGGACTGGGCAGTTTCAATGTCATTTCCCTGGGCAGTTTGGCCACCATATCGCAGTCCGCCAATGCCTCGTCTAATTGCTGGCCGGTTTTGCCCAAGTCTGATAACCTGGCCCAGTTAGCTGAGGATACCACCTTGGTACGCTCTCCCCTTATAGCTCCTTCTCATGTTGATGCGGATGCTCATCTACCATCATCCAGGGTAACTACACTGTGGAAGGGAACCTCGCCGAGATGTATAAGATCACTCCGATCCTCACCGTTTTCACCACCAGCAACACCACCAATAGTTTGGTGGACGACACCTCTGCGTACCTGACCTGTCTCAAGGTTGTGACGACATCTAACGCCCACAACTCGACAGACACCCCCACTGACGCTGCCCCACTGTCAACCTCCAATATGCTTGGGGTCCGCGTGGCGGCCCTTGTTACTGTTATGGTTGTGCTGCTTTAGGTGGCATTCTCTACTAGTTTGCTGCTTAACGAATCTCTTGTTGTATATAGTCGTGTTTTAGCGCTCTCCTGTTAGCTTGAGATGGAAATAGTTTAGAATGTCCATGTTTAATTTTACCAAGAATTGCCAAAGGGAAATGGGATCTTGACTCAGCCCTGGCTCATTAACCGGCCAGCTTCCAGTAGGTACCTGTGGAGCAAATAGAATCTGTGGGATGGAATTACAAGATTGTAAATCGAAATTAAGAAAAAAAATTAACAGGCACATGATATTCACACTAATGCACCAGACAAGTCTACAACGAAGTCCCAACAAGCCAATGAAGACGCCGTTCGTGAACATGTACAGGGCTGCGCCTCGATACCCTGGGACCTTGGTGACAACTCCAAATGACGTCGGGGAAGAGCGAGTGGAGAGGTGTATGTCCAAAATTCTAGCACGGAGATTGTTTCAAACTTAACAGTATGTCAATCTAGAATTATCTCGTGTTGCTTCAGTCTATTAAATAGCTCGTCTTTTGGGAATCCACGACGAGAAGATGGTAGACTATGCGCCCCATGGCCAAGGTCTCCAGCAGATAGCCGCTGGTCCGTTTTGCAAGGAATAAATTAGTCCCTCTGTTGAGTACCTTGTAGAATCCAATCAAGCCCATTGACAACCTTTCTTCTTGGGAACAGACAAGGCCCTTCAGCAGGCTGACTGCTGGAAGTCTGGATCAGCACTCCTTACCCGCATGTCTACAAGCTACTCTGGGGCTGTGCCTGCACCTGCAGGGTCCGAAATTCAGACTTCCGTGCAACACTTCCCTGTCAGCTTCCAGCTCCAGTGATACCAAAGAGGGGTAGTTTAAAAATAACCTAATTGACGAGACCGACCTGCCGATATGCGCAGGGATATGAGAGACGCGGGGCTGTTGCTCTCTGGTATCCTAATATCCCGATATCCCGCATCGCCACTCATCCTACTTATGCATCGGATAGACAGTGAGTGAGTCTAGAGAATAATCCCGACCTTGCTTTCATGTATTGGCGCACTTATTGCTGTTAACAATCCAGTCCGGACTTGTATTATCTCGTTCATTATTCGGCATTCTCCCCACCGGCTCAGGCCGGGCACAGAAATCTTCCATCAATAGGAATAATTCACCCTATGCTCCTTTGGAAGAATCGATAGGGAAAGTCGCGTTCTCGCAATTCCCGTCACCGGAATTCTATCCTCCTTGTCTCAAATTCTCCCCAAGTAAATCCTGTCGGTCACGTGCTCTCAAATCGCTTGCTGACGTGAAGCATCCGAGGATCCTCACCGGCACGGATTATCTATAATCCGTGCATCACATGACTCAGTGCTAGGGGTCGAGTAGACGATAGGGGTAGACTAGTCAACCAATCAACCACTCACTT